>BRZM01000026.1:1403406-1557972 GCA_033238685.1 Lates japonicus | reverse complement strand
CCTGCAGTCTTCATCATGTGCTGCTGAAGCTTCCTGTCAGCTGATTTATGTGGACATGGTCCTACCTGTTAGCACATAAGTCAGCTGACAGGAAGCTTCAGTAACATTCCTGAAGAAGACTGCAGGGTTAGCAGTTTCAACAAACAGAAAAAAAAACCCTATTGTCTATAAGAAATGAGTGAACTAACCATGTAAACAAGTCTGCATGCCAATATCTTTCCACAGTTCAAATGCGTTCTGTTTTTACATTAAAGTGAAATCATGAACTTGTCCAACATCTTTTTTGTTTTGTTTTTTAGCATGTTTCTAATGAAGAGTAACACAACTTTATCTCACAATGAGTTGCAAGTGAGAGTCCCATCAGGTGAGACTCCCATGTGTGGCCACTTTGGAGGAAGCCAGAGACCACTTTCCATACAGGAGAAGCTCTTGTACTCTATTCTTGCTTGCACCCATAACTGTAAACAGTACACAGAAACAAAGTAGTGATTCTTCTCTCTAAACTTCTCACACAATTTAATTAACTTTATGTTAATAAATGTTCAATTCACCAAATACCTCAGCAAAAATCAAAGTTTAGAGAATAATACTTAACCTTATAACAGACTTGTGGCTCTGTTTTTACTTCTTTGTATTTCTGATGACGTCTCAGATTTAGCTGGTGTCCATGTTTATAAAACTAACTCTACCTCCAGCAGCTACAGCAGTAACATACTGCTGACACACTGATGCCTCAGTATCAATCATCTTATATTGTCATATATAACAATATCAGACCAATAATATACCAAACCAGTACTTTTACTTTAGTGCTTAAACTACATTTTGCTGCTTATAAACCAAAGAACAATTTTTCATTCAGGACTTTTACTTGTCATGGGTTATTTATTATTTATTTATTTGCTGTATCGGTACTTTTAATGAACTGAATACTTCTTCCATTATTCCATTTCTTCATAAACCTTTAACATATATTGTCTTTATCTCTATTTCAAACAATAGAGATAACATATATGTTTAATGATTGCAATCAGTCTCTACTAGAGCACTCTGGGTTCTCGGCTGACTAATGGAGATGCAGTGAGGCCTCTGGACCTTCCTTGTTGATCATCTCTGGACTTCATCCTCCTCTGATAGATGCAATGCCTCGACATAGGCTTAGGGATCAGAGAGCAATGGAAGTTTTATAGTTTTACCAGCTAGTTTTCAACAGCAACTGTCAGGAGTAAGGACACCCACTTAATCGTATACACCTGTATTCAACTTGTGTTGTGCTTTACTATTTTGTGGTGTGACCCTCTGACCTTTATGCAACAGCGGTGGTCTTCAAGCCTGATGACACATTATACACACACAGTGTATCTTATAACATTCTGTAGTAGAGTGATATTTAATGTTCTGTCGTAACACACAGTATCATGCTATATCAAACTGTACGGTGGTGTCAATTTTATCCTGTAATATTCTCTGTTTTTGGTGTTTGCAGGTTCACCAGTGAAGCGGTCAGGGAGTCAGACACAGATTATAACAGCATCACAGAAAAAGACATCACAGCTCTAATCCCCCCAACACACGGCTGAACTGAATTAGAGAGAAACACGTTACAACTGCATCTGCCATAGTTAACGCGTGGCAGGATGTAGGAACGTTTAAAATGAGCAAAAATCAAGTTATAGCCCTTTAAAATCACTGTAACGCACTGAATCAAAAGCAATATTATACTTCCTGCCTCCTTTAAAAATGTAAGTTTGGGATAGTTTTTGTCAGTCAAATCTGGCAACACGGAGAAATCGATTAGCACCTGCGTAAGAAATAGGAAAAACACACTCACTCGTTTGACGCCATTATTCCACAACTTCTCCCAAGATTTCAGCAGCCAGGCGGCTAAATCCTCAACAGACAAAATCTCCAACTGGCTAAAACGTCAAAGAACAAAATCTCCAAAAATCAGGCAAAAAAGTGTTTTGATTCTGTAACAATACAAATTACTAATTTAACGTGCGTCTTCGACTCTGGGTCCAGCAGGTGCAAACAATTAAAACATTTTTTCTTTTGTGTTTTTCATTGATTTCAGTCATGCTGAGTTTCTGCAGGGTCGCCACCTACTGGCAACTCTTTATCATGACACCAAAAAGAAGCAAAGGTGATGGAGTGATGAGATAAATTAATAAATTAAATTAATAAATATGGAGGGTTTGGTATAAGCTCTCCCCGTGTATTGGTATCATTGTGTGTGTCATTTAGTCTATAATTGTAGGAAATCACAGCTGAACTGTAAATCAGCACAGCAGTGTAAAAGGCTGCTTTTACTGATGAAATCCTGTACTAGGCTGGTCCAGTGGTGGAAGAAGTATTCAGACCCTTCACTTGTTATGTCAATACTCTGTTAGTAAAAGTCCTGCAAAAGTATGAAAGTATAATCAAGAAAATGTACATAAAATATTAAAAGTACTCAAAGCAGAAAAGTCTCCTGTGAGTACTGTATTTTTATACACTACATCATTACATTAATAGTCATGCACTCATGCAGGACTTTGCTGCTGAGCTGGTTGAGGTGTAGCTCATTGGACTACAGCTAATGATTATTTTCATCATGAATTAATCAGAAAATCTTTTTATTAATCTGTTTAATGTATAGTTTGTAAAAATTCTAAAATAGTAAGATATATATGGCATTTTTGCAGAAGGCACTAAAAAATTATTATCAAAATAGCAGCCAATTAGTTTTCTGTCATTCGACTCATTTCAGCTGCACTTGAACATACTGTTGGGTAGTTAATGACTAAATGTCATATTTGACAGGGTCCTCTGATCATTTGTATGCAGCAATCTGTAAAGTAACTCAAATATATAAAATAATTGTAGAGCAGGAAAAAAGCACAATATTTCCCTCTATAATGTAGTAGCACCGAGCCACAGCAAGATTTTAATCCATTACTGTTTGACAAT
This sequence comes from Lates japonicus, assembly GCA_033238685.1. Classification (NCBI taxonomy): domain Eukaryota; kingdom Metazoa; phylum Chordata; class Actinopteri; family Centropomidae; genus Lates; species Lates japonicus. The sequence goes on along the minus strand of BRZM01000026.1, from coordinate 1,555,023 downwards.
CAGTCCTCTGTCAAATGAAAAACTGCTGGTCTCTGTCCGTTAATCAAAACATCAAGTGATGCACGTTGCATCTTGTCAAGAGAAATTTGAACAAATGTAATTTGATTTATTGCTTTTAAGAGTCTGCAGTGTTTTACCATACTGAAACTGCTCAGCTGCTGTTGGCACAAGAAAACACTGACGTAGACAAAGAGTGGATTTGGGTACTGGCTTTGCAGTCCCTAGATTTCAACCCAGTTCAAAACCTATGGGAGATTTTGGCCCAACATCTTAGCGCTCTCCACCACTATCATCAAAATACCAAATGAGGGGATTATCTTTTAGAAGAATCCCTCCAGAATAGTTTCAGAGACTTGTAGAATCAATATCAAGGAGAATGGTGTCTTAACATTAATTAACATTGCTAAAACACTTATGTTGGTTTTGTCTTGTCACCTGTCTTTAGGTCTACCTTTGTTTTTTCAAGTAAATTTGTCGCTGCTTTCCACCAGGAACCACAACACGATTCCCTATTACATACACACAAATCAAAACGATGAATTCTCTAGTCACGTTCCATGCACAAAAGCAACATGAGTGTCCCCTCATCTGCAAAAGTCTTTTATTTAGTCAGTTAAACAATAAGCAGTAAAGATGAATAAACTCTTAAATCTAAATCCTAGTCTGATATCAAGGCAAAAGACAGTAATCAGGTTTTTATTGATCTCTTTGTTGGATTACTGCACAGAATTTACTTTAAATAAATAATGTGTTCTACATTCATGATACAAAACTATTTACATGAGGAAAACATTTCAGAAAAAAAGAGCAACACTGTGGATCATTTAAGGATTGTTTGAAATGTAAATGCTGGGAACAATGGACATGCATGTATAAATCATATTAGCATAAATGCTGAAGTTAAGACTCACTGAAATATGTCATTTCAATAAAGTAATAATGACACAGTTAACACGCATTCACACCAGGAAATTGCCCAGTACAACCACAATGTCAGCTACTGACCACTGAGCAGCCCAACTGGATCAGGTCAGATGAAGTGTCTTGCTCAAGGGCACTTCAGTGGTAGTAATATAGCACTTCCAGTCTGTGTTGAATGGAGTGTGGTCAGTGTCTGGAGTAATCCTGGTCCATTCAGGCAACATGAAAACAAAAAGAGGAAAAGGGTAAAAGGATGAAGAGGACATACACCTTCATCCTGTCCACTCCACACGAAGGGCTTCTTAAACCAGTTAATAGGAAGATACCCACTTACTTACTAAATGTAACTAGTGTGTGCATCGTCCCATCTTTGACTGGAGTAAATATTACTTTGGTGACACATACAGTGTAACATTTTCTATATTCCCCTTTAATGTGTCCAAATTCAGTGCACATTTGAAGGAAATTTCTGAAAAGTGAGCAAAAATTTTAAATAACTTACAATGCTGGCAACAAAGCACAACTCTCACACAGTTTTTAGAAACAATCAAATGTGTAGGATTGTTTGGGAAAAAAATGTACAGTGGTTAACAATATAACTTCTCTGAGAAAAATGAGCATCATCTCACAGAAAAACCTCTGGTAACTCTGGATAATTAATTCCTGCCATTTAATTTCTGTTTCGTACATAATATATTTGAAATTAAATAATGGAAACACCACAAACTGAACATTCCAACCTTCATAAAGGAGGATTTACTGTGGGATTGTTCTATTAGACTGCAGTGGTTTTAGCCAGGTGTACCCAATAAACTGAACTAAACTATATATTTTTGTGGTTTTTATGACGTTTCCATTCTGGTGTTTTTATGTCTGTCCAGCAGTAGTTACCAGTACGTTGATCCACTGGGATTCAGAGTAGATGTACAGAGCCCGTCTGTCTGTCCGCAGCACCATCACGTTCTCCCCCCGCAGCCTCCTCATCTGTTTCTCTCCATCTGCAATAAAGATCTGAGACAAACTGGTATAAGCCTGAACACTACACACTACACTTGAAAATGTATTTTTCAATTCTTAAAGGCAACTCCTACGACTTACTTGTAAGTCTGTCTCCTCTTCACTTTTCAAAATAAAATGTACATTAAAAAAAGCAGCGGCCAACCTGTGTGTTAAACTAACCGTCTGGACTCTGTCCAACAGTCGCTCTGGGGTTTGACCCTGTGAACAGCTACATTTGGCTGAAGGACCTGGGTTTCCTGTGTCTCCCTGAAGGCCTGGTAGGACGTACACTGCAACACAAGGTATCAACAAATCAACAAAATGTGATTCCCCTACCACCTGGCCAGGACACCTGTGTGGTGGGACACAGACATGGACCAGACAGTTTGAATTCCCCAGTGTATCACCGGCAGGTGACAGAGGGGACATGTTTCTCTGCAGATGTGACAAGGACTGCAGTACATAGAGAACTGGTCATTTCAAATTTGGAGAAAACAGGGAAAATCACAAACATGTATTTAATAATGAAGTATCAGATGGATCAGTCTATTCATTCTTAATCTCTTGAGACCCTGTGTCCTCATATGGGGACATTACATTTTGGGTTTGCTGCACCTTATATTTAATTTTACTAAAGACCTGTTGTCCACGTTAACTGACACTTTTTTTTGTGCAATCGAGTGTTAAAAAAATTACAATGCATTCAACAGTGTAAAAACAAGACAGTGGAGATCTCTGTCAACACATTATACAGCCGAGATAAAAGTATAAGAGGAACAAAACCTAATCAAATTTTATAACTGAAACTTTTTTATGCTCAGTAACATTTGTTGCTTCATACATGACAAATTTGACAAGACAACAAAGATGACGACAGGACATCGCCATTCATATTTGATTTTTCAGCTTTCTGGATGCTTGTTCATCATTTCAATGAGAGACAAAAGGAGTGAGTGCTGCTGTTAATAGCCTGTTAGTAAATGTTAGCTGAAATTCACACAGGCCAACAGGTGTGACAGACAAAACGGACATTCCTAGTTTGGAGTATGGAGCAAGGAAAATGTAGAGAGTTTAAAAAAAATGTTGAGGCATTGGAAGAAATAGTTCTGTACACTGATGACTTTATTTTGTTATACAGTAAAATAAACCCCTTGTCCACATATGCCGACATAATTTTTACCTTCTGTTCAAAGACAACAATTAAAAATGCAGACAAAATCAGTGCTCAGGCCTTCAGAAATTAATCTCATTTGGCTCCACCTTACACACAGAGGTATCTTCCTGCTGTTACAAACCTTGTCCAGGTAGTCCAGGATCCCCAGTCAAACCAGGTAGTCCTGCTGGACCAGGATGACCCAGCCTCCCTGGAGGCCCACGAGATCCCTTCAACCCCTGCAGACAGATTGATTCATTCACTGAATCATCATTGGTTGACCAACCCTTTACAATCAGCTGCGGTAAAACGTTGAATTTAGGCCTGAGACTAGAAGATATTACAGTTATATTGCAAGCAGACATAGAGAACAACATTATTCCCTGAGAGATGCGTCTCGGGTTTTCTTTATCTGACACAAAACAGAGCTGCGAAGATGCACAAAACATTTCCCACAGAGATTTTGGGAAAACTGCTAAATAGAATCTACTTTAGACAGTCTTAAAATCATGCTCTAAATTACACATTTAAATCAACACATAAATGTACAAGAAAGTATTGTCTAAACTTAAAAATGATCAGTGATTAAATGATCAGTTCCCAGCTAGAACTGACACCATGTACCAACCGTGGTTCCTCTGCCTCCAGGTTCTCCTCTGGGTCCCTGCTCACCCCTCTGGCCTGGATCACCCCGCAGACCTGGGTCACCCTGGAACAGCACAGCACAGCACAGAACACCATGTCCTCACAGCTTTACTGTACATTCACCAAGTTCTTGACTGTATTTTATTTTGAACTTATCACATCAAACTGCCCTCCACCTTCTCTCCAGATACTCCAGCGATGCCACGCTCACCCTACAAGAGACACAGACTGATTTGTACAGTTTGTATAATTAGATTAAATTCTGTCACATTTAGCACAGGAAACAAAAGAAGAGACTGTCCTCACCATCTCTCCTCTGGGTCCTCTCTTCCCTTTCACACCTTTATCACCCTAAAAGATAGATATAAATAAATAAATAAAAACATTACTACAGAAATACCAGTGGTGTTTGAAGTGTATAAAACAGAGAGAAGTCGTGCAGCATAATCGTCACTTACCCTGAATCCCTTGCGTCCCTTAATGCCCTGCAAATACACACACGAGTGTGATGAGTTTAGAGATTTTTATGCTACCATTACTTTGCACACCAGCCCACAGTAACATGCATTTTCACTGCTCCTCACAGCAGATAATTGCCATGCCGATATGAAGTAAAATAGCCATGCTTGATCCAGGGTCAAAAGCGTCAATGTAATATGTACAAAACAATGTACGGTGTGGAAACATGGTGACTGTCCTCATTTACGAGTTACCAAAGGCTGAATGAATGCAACACAAATCCAAGCTATGATGTACCTTTATCATCCCAGGAGTTCCTATGTCTCCATACAGACCCCGCCAGCCTCTGTTGCCCTTCTCTCCCTGTGGAAATGGTTTTATATCACACAGTTAAATCTAACCCCCTCTATGCAATAATGTACTGTTTTGACTCAATACCCTAAACATTTTTCAGAGTAGACATCCTAACAAGGTTGCCCTGTAAAGTTATATTACACCAGTGAGTCTTTCAGATTTGAGAGCTCTGCATGTCAGTGTGTAAGTGTTTGTGGGTTGACAGATTTTTCTGTGACCTTTTCTCCTGGCGGACCCATGGCTCCTTGTATCCCTGGTTCTCCCTCTGGACCCTTCACACCAGGTAGGCCCTGATATACACACAGCAATTTGACACAACGTAACTTTTCCTCTTATGATCTAATGCTTACACATTAATCTTTGTCTAGAAAAATAAAGGCAGATAGAGAACATGTAGCAAGACTAAAGGGGTTTAATGTCTTTGTGTGTAGTTATATGTGTGTGTGAGTGTGTACCTTAGGTCCTCTGGGTCCTCTGCAGCCCTTTAAAACACAACAATTACATTTTAGTGAATATTGTTTTTAAAAAAACACATTATAACATTATTTCATTATAATAAAAAAGACCTATAATGAATTAGAATGGTGATGGTGGCTGCAATTTTTGGGATTTCACTTTTTTAAATTACACATGCAATTCATTAAATTATAAGTTTCTTGTTTTTTGGTCCCAAAAAGAAGCAGAATTCATAACAGAGGTCTGTCGTACCTTTTCCCCTTTAAGTCCTGTGATGTGCTCTGTTATATCAACCTGGAGAGAGAAAAATAAATCAGAGTAGTTTTGTTTTTTAAGTCATGCATGTGAAACACTTGGATGCATTTTAGAATTGGTTTGTTAACACACATTTAAAGCCCCTGTGTGCAGGATCTGAACTGGACACTGCTTGTGATAGTATTATAAAAGACACTGTGGTACACAACAGTGGAGGCCCTCTTGATACAGCAATGCACGTTTGAGTGTGTGTGTGAGAGAGTGTATTCATCACCATCAGCTCTGCTTTCCGCTTGATTGGAGGAAACAAAGGGGGCGGAAGAGGAGGAGGGATGAAGACTTCACATTTTCGAGCTGACCACCTGTTTCTGCTCGATGGAAATCCTACAGGCAAACACATGTAAACACATATAAAACTGAAGTGACCCACTAATCACTGTCAGTTACAGCACGTTACTCTGTGTACCTGGCAACAGAAGCTTCACAGCCCAATCAGATCCACAGTCATGATAGATAATGGTAATATACTGCATGGTCTGAGCTCTGCTCATGTTCCTGTCACCAGTTCATGGAAAGAACAACTTTGACTTGAACATCTGGTTCGTACTCACTGGTTGTGACAGATGGAGCAGCCGTTTGGAGGCTGCTGAGCAAGGCAGTCCATCCCAGAACCAGCTGAGTCAGCATCTCCTCTTGTCCTGCAACAACTACATGTTTAAATATGTCTGTCCAAGTACTTTCATTCTGGACTGTATGTCTTTATAATACAGTAGATACTTCATATTTGCATGTATGATTGACAGGTCCAACTTTAATGTGTTTACACAGGTTTCTGTTTTAATATTACATCTGTCTAAAGATTTGAATCATCATTTATCATCCCTCAGCGTCAACACTTCAATTTCTTGTTATGCTTGAGAATATGCGGACATTTCAAACCATTCCTGACAGATCATACAAACAGTGACAGATTTTTTTAACTTGTTCATCAGTAATCAATCAGTGAGGTCCCTGAAACCTTTACCTTTAACTCTTCTGCCTTAGTTCAATTTGAAATCGAACTGCTGTAGTAACAAGTGGAGAGGAGATCATCTCACTGACTTCAAATGCAATTTCACTTGTTTACATTTTGTAGATTTCACAACCAGAAAACTTATTTACTCTTGAAATAAGGCAGACACAGATTACTCCACTGTAATCAACAAGGAACCAGATTTTTTAAAGTCCCCCGGTAAACTGATTAACATTGATGTAAAGATCATTAACTCACTTCTAAATGACAAAATCATCCCTAAGAACAGATAAATGAAGAGGCTAATCAAACGCATATTACAATCAATATGATAGAATCATCTATAAAACACGTTTGGAAAACTAACCCACTCAAAAACATGATGTTGCATCTCAAGATTTTTACCCTGATCCATAATAAATTGTTGTTTTTCATTATTGTCCTGACTGTGAACCCCGGCACAGATTCTGATGCTCATCATAGTTCAGATATCAGATCAGATTTAAGTTGACTGTGTGTTCACATGCATTGTGATGTGTGTTGTATGTCTTACCTCAGCACCGTTTCCTCTTCCCAGCTCTGTGTGGACGCTCTCGTTCCTGCAGTGGGGGATGTCTGTTAGAGCTGCTTCTCTTCCTGGTCATCGTCCAGCAAGAGCTGGAGCAACAATCTGCTAAGCTTGCATGCTGAGTCTGACTTATCTCAATAAACTGTGGAAATGCAACGCAGCCCCTGGCAGCTCTCTGCAGGAATAATCAGATAATTACTTACACACCGAGCCAAGGAGAAGCCTGCTTATCAGGCCATGCAGTAGAGAGGGAAGCAGTGAAAGGAGTCAGTTGCACCTTCTGTCATATTGTATTATATTACCATTACTGTATTTCCCTTTACATTCTTAGGCTTTTAGCCAAGTTTCTCACAGCAAATAGATTAGCTTATTCTAATTCTATAAACCTAAGTGTTGCTGATTCAGAGACCTTACAGTGAGTTCAACAGCAGAAAAATCTATGACAGGTCACCATGAACAAGATCAAAGGTCAGCACCATATCGACACTTCATCAACACTTAAAATAAGTTAAATACCACACACACACACACACACACACATATATATATATATATACATATATATGGTATTTAACTTATGCATTACCACATTCACTCAACTTCAAATATCTTCCAGGAATTCAAAGTCTCCTTCAATGGTTTGACCTCTCAGCTTGCTGAAGTGATGTAATGGTGTACTTCAGGGGTGTGTCAGTACACTATGACATCAATGCTGGGCGTGGTTATTATTACAACAGGCTGCACAAACCTGACTGACAGTGCAGTGAGTTTCCCCATTTTCACTTCAATCTGGCACACAAAACAGTCCGCAAAACACCACTTATACCAACAAAACTACCAAACAAAAAAGACACACACATGCTTTATAGTGGCTAACTACCTCCACCAAGGAGGTTGTTTTTACCCATCTGTTTGTTTATCTGCAGGATTACACAAAAAGCACTGAGGTGATTTGCACCAAACTCAGCAGAGGGATGAGGAATGAGTCAGGGATGAATCCACTGAATTTTGGTGCATATCAAGGAATTTTTGTTATTGATTTCCTTAACATTATGAGATAGGGCATTTTGATTGGTTTCTCAGGAACTAATATATGAAGACATATAGGATTGTTTGGCCTTGGCAGAGGTATTGTACTCTACTCAGTGGCAACTGTGGTATAATGGTGTGTTGTGACACATTTTACCTTTATCAAAAAATCACAGCTCCTGTGATATCAATATTGCACTTGGCCATATTGCAGTCTATAATATTTCAATTACGTGCTCTACCATAGTGCCTACTCGTCCAATTTGGAATACACACCTGCAGGGGGGAAATAATTACACACATTTAATCTGTCACAGCCACAGAGCCTTCAGTATCATTTAGTCCGTTTATAGCAGCCTACCAAGATTACTGACTTAAAAGTCTGTCTGAGTCTAGAAAATCATGTTAAATGAAGAGAAACAAAGAACACAGAAAAAAAACATGAATTGGATTATAGAGCTCCTTGCTTCTTTTTTCTATGACATACCACTTATACAACACACCTTTCTATTTAAGATAATCAACTCCTTTCTTAACAAAAAAAGTCAAAATGTTTCTTCTAAGTCACCCTCAAAGTCAAACAAAAAGCTTAAAACTTAAAATTGCGCTTTAAAAATCACTATCAGTTTTGCCTTTTATTTAAGAATTTAATATCACAATTAAAGACTGAAGTGCAGACTGTCTACTACCATCTACTGTATGTTTCATTTAATTAAAAATGCGACAAGACATGAAAGTGAGATGACAGAAAAGGGTTAAAAACTAAAAAACACGTCAGTGCTATTGTACATTTTTGTAAACAGGAACATGGAGGAATGAAGTGACATAAGAGAAATCATATGTACAAAATTGGAAGGGTTAACAGCATGTGGAGTTATTATTCTTCACATACATACTTCACATAGTCTCACATCAGTCCCTTAATACAAAGTCTACAGAGGACAGTAGGAAAATACAATCCTTGTCGAGACTTCACCTATTAAAAATCGTCATCTTTTGACACAGCTTAAAAAGTAACTGTGCTTGCCTTTGAGTGTTTCTTAAAATCGTCGTAACTACCCAAAGGCTCAAGCTAGAGAAGAAAAAAAATCTGCTGCTAGCATTTATTGAAAACATCTTTAGCAAAGAAGAGTCAAAGGTGAGGAAAGGCCAAGGCCGAGTTAAAGCCATAAAATCCTCCTTCGCTGATTTGACACGTCCATTTACACAAAGCCTGAAGAACATTTTATCCTTAGTCACAGATTGTTCTTGAAATAGATCAATCTTAGTGCCTCATAGAGCCTGTACAGCTGTCTGATCCAGCAGAAGCAGTAGTCTCCTCAGGATCTGCCGTCTGGCAAAGGCGTGTTTGCAGCTCTACAACCACGCGCCTCATCATGCATCCTAACTGATCATGCATCTGGACGAGCTGCTGTGGCGAGCAGCGACTGAGTTCAAGAGGCGTCATCCTGCAGGTCAGAGCCTCCACCTCTGACAGCAGCCGTCCTTCGGGCTGATGTTGTTGTCCTCCTGCCAGCGTGTCAGGTGTCTGATTGCCATAGTCGTCCTGCTGTGGTCTCCCGTCTGCAGGAACAGGTTCATCCACCAGCTCTGTTGCTGCAAATAGAGTCTGTTTTTAAGGTACTTAAAGTACAAGTTCAACGTTTTGTAAAAACATCAAATTGTCACTTAAGATTATGTGCCACAACCAAGACATACTCCAGCACATAACCCACCTTAAAACCAAAGTGTTTTATGCTTCAGTTTTCACAGAACAAGTCTAAGTGTTTCCCATTTCAAGTCTTTATGCGCAGCTAACTGGTGTCTGTCTGAAGCTTTCAGTGAACTGGCAGGACACAAGAGTGTTATTAATCTTCTCATTTAACTCACTGCAAAAGAGTGCAAATGACCTTAGTTCCCAAAATGTCAAACTGTTCCTCAAATTTTATTCAAGGGTGAGATGTAGTGTTAATAAATGTATTTCAAGACTGATTTCCAGTTTGGAGTCACAGAAATTAACCCTAGTGAAATTTTTCTCACCTTTGAAAACCAAAACTTAAACTGGCTGAGGAAGCCTTATTACTGAATATGCAGAGTTTTTACACACCTAATGTCTCGGCTGAGGTCTTATCCTCCTCATCCTGGTTTTGAGGGGCACTAGTCTCCTCCAGTTCAGAGGTCATCATCTCCGTTTCATCAAAACTCTTCAACTCGTCACCACCTCGACCTTTACGCTAGAAGATGATAGTGCAGGTGTCAAATACAAGAATTTCATCTTTATATACTGTGTAGAATTTGTGTTTGTCTTATCGGATCAGTCCTGTTGCTGCCCTCCATCCCCTGGCATACCTGCTGCTCATAATTTTTAAGTGCCTTCTTGACATTGGAGATCTTTGGGGAGCGAATTGGCAGAGTCTTGATTTCACTGGGAGTTAGAGCACTGAGGTCACCGACCGTTTTGATGTTTCTGGCTCGAACAAGCTGCCCAAAACCACGAGACCTGACAAGACAATTAAAAAAAAAACCAATTCTTTTCATTTAGGCTTTACATAGATTTTAAAAGGAGCAATATTAGAATAAATACAAAACATTTTTCTTTCACCAGCTCTGTGTTTTACTCACCACATGTTGGAGGATATCTGAGGTAGCACAGCTTCTACAGGTGCAGAGCAGCCAACCAGGGCAGGATAGATACAGTCTTTGGAGACAGGTCGAGGCTCTTGGCTCATTTCAGAAATCTACGAAAAAAAAGAAAAGAAAAAAAAGAAAAAAAAAGGACGCATCTACCATTAGGACTGATAGTGGAGTCAGGAAAAAAGTGAGCTTAGCAGACCTCTGTAGCCCACCCCTCATCTCTGGCTGGAGGCTGGAGGGCCAGCAGCCGGCCACCATAACACACCAGAATCTAAAACTGCATTACAGGTAATGGAAGTAACCAGGTTCTGACAAGGAAGAATTTGTCAGAAAAAAAAAACAATATCTCTGGTTCTGTTCCTGTCAATTGTTTATCTTGCAATCATTGGAGTGCAAATGCTAAATCAATGGTGCAAGTCAAATGTGCAGCAGCTTAAGAGCTAAAGATATTTCTCTCAGAAGTTGGTGGAAGACAAATGAGAGCCACAAGGAGAGCAAATATTGGAAATCTGGACAGAAGCACAACTCCAAACAAATGCTTATGTTGCTCCAGGACTGTGTGTCAGCTTATTTGAGTTCCTCTGTCCCAAAGTGTCCCACCACCCCCAAAAATGGTGACAATGATGAATGTTGATTTGTCATCTCTGTGCATACCAGGCATTTCTTGGAGCTCTTGTAACCTGGACTGCGCAGATTTCTGGGGCTCAGGATCAGCAAGCCCTTTGTTGGAGTGGTGACATACTAGAATAAAGAGCAGATGACAAGTCATGGTCAATCAATGCAGCTCATTTGCAGAAGAAAAAGGTTTGATTCACGTGGGTCTGAAATGTGACAATGTTAGTCTCATCCATACCTTGGGCTGTGGGATACTGCAGACTTTGGATCTTCTGGGGGAACTGGTTCTCAGAGCAGGGCTGCGACGATCAATGTCATCTGCTGTTTCCTGCTGCTGGATCGGATCAGCAAAAGACACACGTCTGGACTGTAAAGTTAAAGGAGAAGATCATCCATATTACAAACTCATAAATAAAAGCTCAGATTTAAATAGTGGAACTTGTGTATTTTGACAAGTTCAAGCACTGTCTCTTACTTTGACAAGAGGCGAGGGAGTCTCCTCTTCTAGTGGTCTCTTCTGGCCCTTCTTAAGAATACTAGTAGAAGGGGAGGCTGAAGGAGACCAAGTTCCTCTAGTCCTGCCACTGCTGGGGCTTTGGCCAACATCTGACCCCATGACAGCCTCCAGGTCCTTTTGCTTCACTGGAGAATCCTGAAAAACATCTTTGCTAGTAGATTCTGCAGATACTGAAGCAGTCAGAGCGGCATCCAGGTTTACAACTACATCGTTCTCAGTGTTGGCCGGCTGAGTTTTCTCTTCATCCTGACACTCCATAATCTTGGTTTTACCGTCTTCATCATTCTCCTGTAGAGGTGTGATCTCTTCCTCAGTACTGCCTTCTGTATGCTGGTTTGAGGCAAACTGTTCATCCTCCTTTGAAAGCTCATTTGGACACCCTACCTGGTTTTGTGGAGAGGAGGTACAATGACCATCTTGAGCCATGTCACCCACCGGAACAGCTGGATGTTCTTGGTGGTCTGAATCAGAATCATCTTTTTGATTTTCTTTAACACTGTCCTCAGATTCAGAAACGTCTTTAGCTTTGTCCTCTGAAGACTCTGAGACCTGAGGTTCCTCTGTTGTCTCCTCAGGAGGTGCTGGTGTGTCCACAGCAGATGGGTCACTGAACAACTTTTCCTGAATCGGTTCATCACTGATCCCAACTGGCTCAAGCATTTCCAAGCCCCCAGTGTTACTCTCTTGTGAAGAAGTATTATCAATGTTTGTTTCAGAGTCTCTTTGCTTCTTCTCACGAGGTGACACACTGCTCCTCTCTGTGTCGTCCATCTCAGTATTCTCTGGGGCAACAGGCTCAACCTCCATTGGTGACTCTTTGTTTATTTTCTCTTCAGGGTCACCTGTAACCTGGAGTGATTCAGAACACTGCGAATCTTGGCTTTTCTGTGATTCCTCTAAATCTGTTACATTTTTTGCTTCTATGCTTTGTGTATCTGTTCTTTGAGAAGCATCAGCAACGTCCTTTTCTATATCGTTATTGATTCTGTCTTCTTTAGAGTCAAGGGTGAGAGGACTTGGAAGAGAAGCTCGAGGTTTCCTCCCTCTCTTTTTGGGCATAGGGAGATTTTCTCTGACCTCAGAGGATTCAGACTCTGAGGACTCCATATTTGGTATTAACGGTTGAGAAGATCTTCGTCTTGAGTATCTGCCCCTGCTTTGAGAGGACTCTGCTGATCCAGCAATATCTAATGACTCAGAGCTCTCTGGGGTTGAGCTAGGACTTGATTTTGACAGCCCTTCTTGTGCTTTGCTCCTTCTGGTCCTACCTCCAGTTGTGACCTCTGCTTCACTGACAACTGATCCAGCTGTCTGAGAATTAGACCGACTCTGCCTTCCTGTTGAATTCTTACGGTCACTTTTGTCTTCAGACTCTGTTGCCTCAGATGAAGCTTTGCTTCTTCTGGATCTACGCAGAGACTGGCTATCAGAAGACAAAGGTGTGATCACTTGGGAGTCCTCCTGGCTAAGGTTGTCATCAGTACTGTCTCTTGTCTTGTGTCCGTCTTTGCACTCTGATTCATTCACTGACTTGTTTGTTCTGTCTTGAAACTCGTTAATTGGAGAAGAAGCGAATACTGAAGAATCTTTTTCCTTTTTGGTCTGTTCTTCAAGCTCAGACTTTTGGGATGTTTGAGGGGAGGGAGTGATGATCTGAGAGTCTCTCTTAATCTCATTATCATCCTTTTTTGTATGTTCTACAAGCTCAAACCCCTGGGATCTGTCACCAGTTTGAGGCAAAGGGTTGACCACCTGAGAGTCTCTCTTAATCTCATTATCATCCTTCTCGGTCTGTTCAACAAGCTCAGACTCTCTGCCACCAGTTTGAGGGGAAGGAGTGATCATCTGAGAGTCTCTCTTTAGGTCACTATCATCCTTTTCAGTATGTTTTACAGGCTTGTGTGTGGCAGTTGGGCTAGACTGCTCTTTCTCATGCAAAACCTTTTTCTTCAGTCCGCCTTCCATGCCAGTCTCTAATGATGTTTTGCTTCGCCGACCGCGCCTACCCCGTGATTGGCTTTCATAATCAGACTGTGAGTCTGGGTCAGTCTGGCTGGACTCTCTACTGGACTGCTCTCTGGTGCTTCTCCTTCTGGGTTCAGGTTTATCAAGGAACTCCTCTGAACTGCTGTACAGTTTGATCTTCTTGTGTGCTCTACCCTGCGAATTAGTCTGGCCTGTCTCACTCTTGTCCCTCTGAGCCCTTGTTCGTAATCTCTCTCTGCCACTGTCCTCCTCAGCAGCCTGCTTACTTCTTGTGTTTGGTCTGCTTTGTGTTGAACTTGACTTTGGAGAATCACTTTTAGGCTCCTCTCCAGAACGTCTCCTTTTTGACTGCACATATTTATCTTCCTGTTCCTCTGGGCCCTCTCCAGGCAGCAGAGGTCTCACTCTTTGGCGTCCAGACCGTCTGGGTTCACCTGGCGAAGTCTGAGTCACAGAGGATTGAGAATCATCCAATTCTTCTTCCTGACTTGATGGTTTCATTTCCTCTGATGTGGAAGCCATTTTTGTACTCTCCTTGGCCTCCACTTTGTTCTGGGTGTCTGGGATAACATCTTCGTCCTCTGTTGTGTCACTGGGCAGTCTCTCAGTCAGCCTTACAGGCTCACTTTTTATCCCAGAGTCTTTAGGTCTTCGAGGGGACTCGGTGGCATTGCTCACAGGGCACTGTGAGTTTAACTTTCCTGTCTGAGTGGACTGGGAATCTTGAGAGTCTGGACCAGCGAGTGTCTGGGAAGACTGAGAAGAGGATGTCTTGTTGTTTTTAGAGAGTTCTTGGCTATTGGAGGTCTTTAAGAGGGGACCTGTGAACTTGGAAGCACTGCTGGGGCTGGCAGGCTTTCCCTCAGCATACTTCTCCAAAGTGATAAAGGACTGACGGCGACTGTTGGGTTTTTGAGGAGTCCCTGAGACCAAATCTGAAGAGCCAGAGATGTTAGGACTTGAGCCATCTTTGGACTGAATTTCAATATCTTCTGCTCTATCGCCACTCTTGGTAACATCCTCCATGGAAACATCTGCTGACTCTGGAATCACCTCTTCCTGCTGGTGGTTTTCTGTGGTGTTTTCTATGTGATCTGCTTCTGGGCTGGCATAGTCTTGAGTCTCTTTTGTTAGAACTTCATTGTCTTCCTCATTTTCCATATCTTCCTGAGGAACCTGGAAGAAAAAGTAACTACCTCTGTCAACAAATATACACATAAAAAGATTTCAAATCAAAGCAAACAGATGTTTTTTTTAAGTGTGAATATGTACAAAATGCAAGTTCTGTGATATATCAAATTACACAATACAAGAAAATGAAGAAATCTCTGCACTGAGAGCTTATTATCCGTTTGTCAAATACCATTCAAATCCTCACTGTGTGCTGATGTGTCAACATAAATCAAAGTGCTATGATTAATAGAAAAAAAAGTAAATGGGAGCAGAGGCACATCATCAGCTCATGTCACTCATGTCACGTGCTGCCCTTATGTTTAGAAAATGCAGCTCCACAAACTTTTTCCCCCTTGCCTGTATTGTTTTGTGTATGTGCACATTTTTCCCCCCTTAAACTGTCCACATACAACATCTCCCGCCAGCCAGTGTATTTTGCATCACTTCATATCATATTCTGATTGGTTGGTTAGTGGAAGTAGGTTGTTGCAGCAGTCACACTGTGAGACCTTGGTCCTAAATTTCTGATGCTGCTTGAATGCAGCCACAGGCTGTCTTTGGTCAGAAAAACTCCAAATCAGCCATCAGTGGACGTGTCTCTGAGTGTTATGTAACGACCACAGATTTAAATAATCAGGCAGCCTGAAATATATGATAAATATATATGATAAAGGGGCCTTAAATATACAGAAGTCATCATGTTAACAATTCAAGACGATGTTATATGTTATACTACACTACACAACTTTAAAAAGCACGTTGTTCATTTATTGTTAAGTACTACAATAATAAAAAATGAGCTACTGCAATTGATTGCCAAATTGTATAACGTAACAACTGCCCCCAAAATCTAATCAGGATGCCTCCTGGGGACCTCACGGGGAGGTAGTGTGAGCATGTCCAAGTGCTCTGAAGCAGACGCAGAACATATTGGAGAGATTACACATCTGGCCTGAAACCAGCTCAGGATCCCCCAGGAAGACTCAAGTGTTTGCGGTTTGGTTAGACAGACATCCGAGCGACCATGTTTTTTGCCTGCTGTTACATTTCTGGTCAATGAACATTAAACTTCACCTAAAACATCTTTTTGCGTGAACAGACTGAACAGAAATCAGCGCTTGGGTAGTTTGTGTCATATCCTGACAAATGCTTAATTCTGAAGATACAGTCCTGCCACTGCCTTAATTAAAGCTCCAAATAATTTCTGTAATACGTTTTTAATCTGGAGATGCTACAGATGATTAATACAGACTGAAACGACAGCTGCAGTTAAGCCCAAAATAGATGAGAACTATTAGGTGCTGAAAGTACTAATGTACAAGGAGTTGTTTTATTCATACCTGCTTTGGCAGAATGAAAGTGTGTTTCATTACCTTGCTCGGAGCCTCTTTGGTAACCTTGTCAACTTGTTCTGTTGGCAGTTTGTCCCTGTGGGAAAAAATGGTTCATTATGTGTATTCTGTTTTTTTTTTTTTTTATGAGGGAGCAGGGATTTATCCTGATTCTAGTAACAGATGCTCAGAACTTACAAAGAGTCCTCTTGGCTCTGAGTGTACTGAGAGAAAACTGTTGTATCCAAAGAAGCATCAAGGTTGTTGTACATGGCCGGGATGTCAACCCTGTGGCCAAGGAAAACATTTAACTTCACACAACTGACAACATGGACATTTTAAATGTATTTCATTAAGATGGTCAAAGAGACAAGGGGACAAATCTGACCTTTTAGTCCTCTTCACCTCCTTCTGGTGCTCTGTCAAAACTCTCTGCTTTGTCTCAGGAGGAATGAAGACAAAGTCGATGGAGGCCTCCTCCTCCAACACCTCTCTGCGGGGAGGCTTGGGAGAGCTAAAGTCCAGCTTTGTCTGCGGAGGGAAACACAACGGAAGCCATTTGTGCAATGGTCAGATGGTAAACAATTAAAACGAGGGAAACACGAACAAGCCAAAGTAGCATATACAGTATAGTAGCTTTATGCAAAAAGGTTTATCTGTTATTAAAATGGAAACACTACCTGAATAGAGTTTAGACTTACAGAAACAGGTTTGGGGGTCTTTGCGGAGCTCTTGTCCTTCAGGTCAGCAGCCTTTCCCAGCAGCGAGTCCCTCTTCCCCACAGACGAGATGGGCATCCCGCTGAGCTTGGTCTCCAACTGAGAACTCTCACTCTGAACACAAACACAATCAGCCAAAAATAAGAAAAGAACAGAGAGAGTGGTAATTTATTTTTAATAATTTAATTTTTGGCAACTTACAGAATATTGCCCACTGAGCTCATCAGAAACAATGATGACCTCAAAGCCGGGGAGAATGATTGGGATCTTCTGCTTCACTAGGCTCAGTATCGGTCTGTGTAAAGAAAATGGAGACATTTTTTTACTGAACAAAAGGTCAGTGAAATCACCCCACAACCACTGAGGTCAGATGTACTAGATTCAGTCTCGCAAAATGAATACACATACCCATAGCCCTTTCCTCTGGCTAAAAATACAAATGCAACATTAAAAATAACCTGAAGAATCTCACCTGATCTCTTCGGGGTAAGTGAGGCTGACTGAGTTGGCGAAAGTGGAATTCCAGAACTGGGTGGCTGAGGTACGGAGCTGCTTATTCTTGTGTGGGAACAACACACACAGCAGAGGAGAAAGCAGAGCCAGGAGCTCGTCATTGTAGGCCAAAGTAGATCGGCTCTGCAGGCAGCCAAAAACCTCACTAAGAAGCTTCTCAAGCTGCAGGACGCGCAGGGAGAAAAGAAAACATATACCACTCGTAAACTTGATTGAATATGATTATTTAAAATGTGCATTCTTTCAAAAGTCATTAAAATAGTAAGCTAATGTTGACTAATCAATTAACTAATCAGATCAATGCCCACTGGATAAAGAACCCACCTTTGCCAGAAGCTGTGAGTTGAGTTCAGGCTGCTCGCTTGCTGCTTGTTTGTAGAAGAGGGTGAGAGGCTGAATCAGAGAAGCGAGTGCCTCCTGGACAGCGTTGGCGAGGGTGAGGTTGGCGAAGAGAGCAGACAGGATGGAGACCAGGGCAACTCCCGTGGCCTCGGAGGAAGCTTCTTCAGGGCCCTCCAGATAAACCTCCAGACACTGGATTAGCAGGGACTGGAACGTGGTGAGATTCCCCAGGGCCTTGTTCCTCTTTTTCATCCAGTTCACAGGAGTGTGAGGAGCTGGAAGAAACAAGAATGAAAAAATGAATTCTCCATTTAATTTAAGGCATATTTGGAGACTGAAACAAGATTAGATTAAGTTCGCTTACACTTCAGCTTTTGCTGAAACTGAGGTGTGTACGGCGAGAAGTCCACACACTCGACCATGACTTGGAGGATACTGGCGACAACATGTAATGTTGAAGGAAGCTGGAAGATCAGAATGCATCAAACCAGGGTTGTTATCAAAACAGATACTTTCAACACTTCTACATGTAACTGATTTTTTAAATAATCATCTCTCTAATCATGATAAATTATAGGGGTTCCTAATTTTGCCTTTTGTTTATTTAAACCAAATAAAAACAAGACTAGGTAAGACAAATATATGGCTAAACTGTGTATGGGCATGGGGAGTGTCTCTCCTGCTGGCCTGCTAACAGTGTTGTCAGCCGGTGTTCACTTGCCATAACAATGACAGTTTCTGCTTAGCTGTGTGTGAACTCTGCAAAGACCCGACACCAGAGCAGAGCGGGCAAACAAAAATGAGTCACACTCCCTGATGACACAACCGAAACAACGTGAAATGATGACGTGAAAGAACGGCGGCCAACGGAAAAAGTCCAACAGCTGACCAACCAATGTTGTAACTCTCTCACTCACTCAGTCACAGACATTCGTGTTTACATGGCTGGCCCTGCTGTGGCAGTACAGCCAAAAAGTACCTTAACTTCCAGGTGAAGATTACATTTTCTAGATGGTAACATTATCCTATTTATTATTTTGAAAAACTCTTAATGTGAGGATGAATCATTTCAAACTTGCGCGCAAATTCTGAAAAAATATTTGATTAGATTTTTTTTCAGGTTGGCAGGATACACTGTATTTTGTACGATGTTCACCACTAGAACTTAAATCTTCATTTGTTTTGGATGCTTTACTACCATGGCAGCTTCCTCTCCTCTACTCACCATTAAGGCATCTTTGTCTATGGAAGCAGTCATCTTTGCACAGAGCTCCTCGCAGCAGATGTTCTCCTCAGCTGTGACCACCAACGCCGAGCAGCGGGCAAACACCTTGTACAGCTTCGACCACGTGGACAGCATCGACTTCTGGGCCGTCTAAACAAAACAAATACAGGGATCAGAATCAGGATTTTCCCATTGGTGAAAGTGAAAACAGGACCAAGGGCAAAACAGTGGTTAAAAGTGTGATGATCATGTGGGTAAAATAAAATCCTATGGTTAACAGACCTGCTGTAGTGGTGTGCCACAAAGTAGGTGTGTAATGGGGAACAGCAGGGCAGAGTGCATGGCACTGAAGTTGTGCTCCAGAGCGTCACCTTGGTTGACTTCATTAGACTGTGAAAGAAAGAAAGAAAGAAAGAAAAAAAGAAAAGTTACTTATGTGAGATAAAACAATTTCTTTATGCTGGTATCAGGTTCACTCTGGAGGGCTGTCAAAGGGAGAACAAAGCTTCTCCTGAGATCAGGTCTTGTGTTCTGTGATCCTGATTTATTCTTCCCAGGCAATAACCAGTATAATATTACTTCAACCTTAATGTCACTTCTTTTCAATCATGGGATGTACATTAGTTAGTTACAGGTGACAGCAAGTTTGTGCTGGAAGAATAGAATAGAGTGATAAATAAAAATGGGATGGCACTCAGTGGAGTGCATACCTTTCCCCAAGGCCAAACAATCCCACATGTCTGTCAGATACAAATTATTATCTGGACCTGCAGCAAACTGTACAAACTAACTAACATTTTTTTTTTTTTTTTACATTAAGATCCAAACATTATTTCCTGAGAAACTGATGAAATGTTGAAAAATGTCCAATCTCACAATGTAAAGGAAAATATATTTTTTTTATTCCTAGATCTGCCCAGAAAATGTAGTTCAGTAGTTTTCCTGCTGATAAATAAACAGACACAGGCAAAAATATAATCTTGTTGGCAGAGGTAAAAATAAACAATGAAAAGTTGCAAGAAATCATCAAGAAACCAGATACAAAGGATTTGTAATTTCACAGTGCCTCCACTTTTTGTGCTTTTATACCATTCATTTAACAGCTGGTTGCTACTAGAATTTGTGCTGCTCTGTGGTTCATTCCTCACATTGTGAGTGGGAAATATTTCTTTAAAACTGACCCGCTAAAGAAATAATCCGAATGGCCATGTAACCAAATTTGGAGATTAATCTGCACATTGGTCACAGACTTAATTGGTCATGCCATTTACACTAACAGTGCTTCTCCGCCTACCTGTGTGATGGTGTCTGTGAGCGGGCCGACCATCACGCTCCACATCCTCCACAGCTGCTCCTTGTTCTGCAGAGAGCCTGCACTGCCTCTGATGGCACCGAGCACCGCCTCCGCAAACGCTAAAGGGGAAGTGGGACCTGACAAGCCACAGCCCACCAGTGTTTGAAGGCACTGAAAAAACCTGCAGACAAAAAGACACAGAGCCAAATTCAAAATATGTACCACATTCACAAAGCCACACTACTTCTTTCATCATTTTAAAAGAGAATAGCATAGACTTTTTCATGGTACAGGGCTACAACAAAATAATGAGTGTTCAACCCAGACAGAAATCAATGGTTTGGTCAGGCAAAACAACAATTGCAAATGTGTCACTAGTCTGAAATTTTACAAATCAGACACCCAATTCATTTGGTTAATCGAGAAAACTAATTAGTTAGAGCTGGGCTTCACCTCAACCAACTACAGGAGCAAAACACTACTTAAACATTAATGATGGTCTGCAACCTTGTTTAGGTGGGTGGTACATGTCAAAGTAACATCCAGTTGATCAATGTTACTCACTTCACCTGACATAAGGAAGTAAATTTATACCTTTCGTCCTCTATGTAGGCCGAGAGCATGCTGCTGTTGTAGAGTAGAAGGATGAGAAAAAGAGCTGGTGTTCCCTGGGGAAAGGAAAAACAAGAGTTTACTTATCTGTGAGAGCATTTCCATGAATGCTGTATATGAATGTGTTTTGTGATTAACAGTGGACCAAGAGGCACTCACATTGAGCACATCCATCTTGCCAACCTGGTAGGAGGCAGAGCCAAGAACTCTCTGGGGAAGACCTTTCACCGTGGCCTCAAACAGAACCTGAGGAAGAAACATTTTATCAGCTTAACTTTGAAAAACTGCAACAGAGCAATAACATTCAAATAGCATTCAAATAATGCATTCAAATAAGTCAGCTTAAAGCAGTCAGCCAAAGAGTCAACTAACAAAGAAACAGTCGCCTACAGTTAAAAGAAAAAATCCAAAACTTTAATGATGGAAAACAGACCCGTGAGGTTTTTGCTGTTAAATATTACATGTTGATAAAATGTTCAAAATGCTGGCTCTGAAGTTTCAATTCATCTTTTTTCTAATTAATTAAAAATTCTTATTGTGATTTTGTCAATGTTTAGTTTTATTCTACTGTGTGTGTGTGAAATGATAAATGAATGAATCAGTTGAATTCTGGGTGTGATTACAGTCAGTTACTATGCATGAAAAGATGGAGCAGTGCATATCAGGCTTGAAGGATTCAGATCTCGGTCTTACCAGGACTCTGTCTGCAGGCAGAGCTCCTGAGGTGACGATACTCTGCAGAGCCTGAAGCATCAGTGTGAGTACTTCACAGCCCTGACGGTCCTTCTTACTGCCTACTAACAACCAAGGATGAGATTCATTTCAAACGCTCATCAGCAGAATGCCAAATGTAAACAAGTTCTTAATAGAGGCTAACACCAAAAATAGTTGGGGGTTTTTCTAATTTAAGAGAAGAGAGTCATCATTGGGGACAGACCCCTCAGTGTTTGTTCTCTTCACAGCAGTCCAGACCACAAGGCTCTGAACGCTCCGACTTAAACTGATGATTGATGAGAATGGGTCAGATCGGAGAGGAGGACATGGTCTCACTGGTCCTGCTCCCAACAACAGAGCCAAGACCCAATCAGAGTGCTTTATGTGGCGCTGCCAGGTGGGATCCACAGCTTTAAGAGCCCACCTTGCTGAGCAGCAGCCACAACAGTGGAAGCAGTAATAATTTAAAATGACATTAACACAAAGCAGATGGAATCTGACATATCCTTTAAGGCCACTTTTATTTGTTCCCTCATTTTAGGTGGAATTTGCAAGTAACCATGTTTCGTCTTAACAGTTCTGCAACCAAACATGTAGTATGGTGGTTATTAAAGCCACAAGGCATGCCAGTAAATAAATAAATATCCTTACAATATATTCTCACAGCACACACAGCTTTTTTGTGTTTATTGCCCAACAAAAGCATAAAATGCTGACAAAAATGAGTAAATGGGGAGGAGTTTCTGTGCTTAAACAGCTGTTTTTAATGTTTTCTAATTGCAAACATGGGGAGTCTGATTATACAGCTACCTCTCGAAATCTGTTTGACTGCTTATAAAGAAATCTGCCATTTTTTTTCATGCTTTATCGTTTTTTCTTACCATAATTGTACATGTTCAGCTGCTCAACTGGAGAGCTGAGTAGAAAAGATGTTTGTATTTGGCAATTATTTTGCATTTCTTTAATTTGGTAGTGTTATCCACATCACATGCTATACCCAGTTAAGATGACTTAACATCAAAGTACTTACCAGACTCTATAGTTAGGTTGACATAACGAACAAGATTGGTCCATAGGACAGCCAAAAGGGAATCTGCAGGAGGGTAGAGGAGAGAAAACTTGGATCATGACAGCAGGTTTTAGGTTAAAGCCAGAAGGAACCCTGAGAATGTGTACTCATTTTTTTTTGTACTGTAAAACCTCTTTCACATCCGAGAGACCAGAAATTTAAAAACCGTTCATCTTAAACCAAGGTTTGCATATTTTCAGTGACATGACATGATCTCTAAAATAATTTGCCAGTTGCAGATCAGAAAACAACGGTTTCATTGGCTGAGTGATGATCTTTCCTCCCCAGGGTGCAGACAAAGAAGTTGAAATTTTGTCACGTACAATTCAGCGTCATCTAGCAAGGTACATTCCTGGTGGATAACTTTTTAACGTCAATGTTGTTTTTCTACTTTTTACCTCAAGGTCATCACAAAAGAGGATAAATTAGATGAAACTGTGACAACTGTCATATCCTTTCTGTGAGTATTATAAACTGTTGTGCTGCGTTCCGAGGTATAATAATCTTTAAAAGCATTGCTCTGTTGCTACAACCAGACTTCCTTAAAATATCTGTCTCACAGGTAACTTGGACGCCCACTGAATAAAGTTACTCCAGAAAGCTCACAACAACCAGGTTAAGTACATGAACCTTGACAAAAGCATTGTATGACTCACATCATTCCTCTAAACCTTAATATTTGTTTATTACTTCTTAAGTCTTTAAGTAAGTACAAGACTGTGCTTTTAGTTAACAAACAGCCTTCCAAGAACAGCTGTTCCCATATTTGTTAGTGCAAGTATGGCCTCCTACAGATTATTTGAAACTTCTGACTATAAAACAAGCTCAACTGAAAAACAACCAGGTACTGAAGACTGAGGTTTTACCTCTCCACAGGAGGTGGTGGAGAAGGTTATCCATACAACCTAGACTAGAAAGGAAATCACATGCAATCCACTCAGTCAAGTCCAACTGTGACGTTTACCTGGAGCGTCTTTGCCAATGTTGGTGAATCCATCTCTGATGTTAGAGATTAGCACGGTAGCATGTTTAGAGAAGGAGGAAGCACCGGAGAGGAGGGGATGGTTTAAGGGCTCTGGAAAGAAAAGACAATCTTGCTTATATGGTAAACATTTCATTATAGAACTGCAGTGTTTATTCACCTTCCCAACATATAGGCTATACAAAGGTTGAACAGCTGGACAATCAGTTCACAACTGCCTTATCCATCCCTGTCACCATTCTGTGATGGTTTTTCTGTTGCTTCTTTCTGGCTCCTTACTCCTGCTTCAAAAAGCCTGGTTGGCTTGGCTGTCTAGAAAAACCAATAACACATCTGCCCTGCATTTCTAACCTGTCAAATGCCAAGCCTGTCACATTGACGTAGTGTGAGACCATTAAAGGGTTTTTTATATTTTCTAGTTCTACTGTACACAAAGTTCTATTCAGTGACTCTCAATACTGTGTTGATTCCTTTCTTCATAAAACATTGTTGAAATGCCACTATTAGTTGATCAAAGGAAAATTAACTGGGAACTACTTTGATAATTAATAATGCGTGACTTCTCAAGCAAAAATGCACCATCTGATATGTAAAGATTCATTGATTTTCTTGATCTTAAACCACACTTACACAAGAGTAAATATAACTGTATATAGTATTTTATATAAAGTATAGAGCCTCACCAAATGTAAACTTAAAATGACAAGTTGAAGATCAGCATGTGACTACAAATGTATGACTTGCTAATCTACCATCATGTACAAATATGCACGTGTGGCTTGGACTCTCACCAAGACTCAGGATCAGTTTTCTCTTTGCTGCAGCGGCAACAGCCTCTGGCCCCAGGAAGTAGTGGAGCAACATCTCCAGGCCCAGCAGCTGGATGGAGGGGAAGGTGGAGGGGACGTGGACACTGGAGTTCAGACTCATCCGAGACGTGTTGGCTGGGCTGTTGAAGCCTGGAGTGCCTGTAATCATAGAGTAAAAACTTAAATTACTGTCTCAGCCAATGTCACTGCTCACTGATGGAACGTCAGTCTCTATGCAGTGCATCACATGGGGGACAGACGGCTCTGGGTGGAGGGAGTTGGATGTATTAACTTACCAGTTTTGGGTGTGCCAGGTGGAGCAGCACCATTTTGAGCGACGGCTCTAGAAGGAGTGCCCGGGACTGAAGAGGAGTCAGATCCAATGGTGCACTGGAGCAGAGGCACTGAAACCTGGAGAGAGACGAACACTGTTCACTCACCATGTATTGCTCTCTAAAGATAATTTTGAAGCCTTATCAGCAAATAAAGTGGAAATAAAGAAAATTCATTCATCCAACTACATTTACCACAGGAAATGTAAGACAACTTATTTCATGTAGATAACAACTTCCTGTATTCATCCCCTCATACTAGAGATGTGTGCATAACAAGACTGTGTGAATGTGCGTTCATATTTGATCACTGTCGCAGGTTAATCTCTTGTTGTCACCAATGACAAATTTCAACTGCAGTTCATTACTGATACAATTACACAGAATTCCTGGTCCTTCTCTCTGAACATTCATCTGCTTGTGTGCCAACAAACATGAAAATCAAACTTAATTTAAGCTCTTAAAAACACACCGTCCAACCAGCGGGATGCTTCAGTGTGTACTGGACTCAATCCTCACAGAACCTTGACAAAATTTTTCATTTTTTGAAAGCTCGAAGGCATTGTTCATGCAGCCAGCCACAACAAATAAAACCACATTTGGAGGTGGTTTAAAATGCAATCCCATTCAGATCTCTACAGTCTGGACTCTCTAGCTGCCAGATTTGGATTTCAAAGTGTCTATTGAGTCCCTCATAAAGCCATGAGACAACATTAAATCCAGAGTTAGGTTAGGTAGGTTGTTACTACAGCAACCTATGCAGATAGGCTGATAATGTCTTGATACACAAATCCAATCTGATCGCTTGCAAATAAATAAGTGCAGACAGTCTGTCCTAAAGTCCTAAATGATCTATTGTTGTAAGATGTGACAGGCTGAAAAAAAAACTGAACTAAATAGTCTTGCATGTAGAGTTGAGAGAGAGGAGAAGGGAAAGTCTAACCTGATCAAAGTTGGATGACAGGTTGGGTCCCAGCTGGACCACCAGGTACCACCAGACCTCCACCTTGGTGAGCAGCAGGGCTTCTGTCCTGACGTGGATGGATGTGAGCGGCTGCATAAGGAGCTTCATACGTTTGGCACTGCACAGGATGTCTTCAGGAGTAAACAGGAGTACGAAATTAAAACTTGATGACTGTGACTGGCTACATCAAAAAGTTAAAAGTCTTGGATTTGTCCGAGAACAGGAACCATCACGTCAGCTGCTCACCTGGATTGAGAGAAAAGTTATCTATGAGGCTTTTCCAGGCGATGAAGGCAATCTTCTTGATGGTTGGAGAGGAGCTGCGGAAACCAAGCTCCTCCAGATGCAGCAGAGAGTTGATGAAGGGACCTCCTCTGTGCAGCAGCTGTGGAAGAAAAACCCTTTGATCAGTCTGATGTGACCAACTGAACACTGAACTGAACATCTGAGAACTTTCAGTCCAGCTAAAATACAGGTCTTGGTCCTCATCCTCATCCTTTCAGTAAACTTCTCCACATATTGGATGGAATAAGAATCTGCTCTCAACTAGCTCTGAGACAATTAGTGGACCAATTGATTAACAGACTGACAAATGAATTGCCACACATTTTGCTAACTAAGAATTTTTTTAAAGCAAAAATTCAGAGAATTCACTGCACCAGGTTTTAAAATGGTGAATATCTGCTGGTTTTCTTAGTTGTCCTCTTAGCCGTCCTTCAGAAATTTGAAGGAGTCACACATTTTGCATACAAAATTTTCTGGCATTTTATTGTACAAAAAATGGAATCAATTAATTTAACAACTATTTTCATAACCAATAATACAAACAACAGTTAGTTGCAGAGAGAACACATCTGGACTTAAGATTTCCCAAATTTGAACCTTTTAATAATGAATCCATCTTCAGTGCTCCTACTCATAAATTCTTTATGTGTACTGAACTCCAGGTGTGTGGAGTGGTGAATGAAATGAAAGTAAAACTCAACATAAAGCATCAAACTGGGTTTTCCCTTTAATTAGTCGTCTGTCTGTATGTGTTTAACTAGCTCAATCAGTTCTCCAAATATAGACAGCCGCTAAATCTAAATAAATAAAGTTTCTGAGGTGATCTGTGGAGAAAAGGCCTGTTTTTCTGTGTGTGACACATTCAGCCATACATTTATCTATGGACATGTCAGGGGTTCAATGTGCAGACACAGAGTATATATACACTTTACCTTCCCTAGCAGTTTCACGAATAAGGGCCAGAGCTTCAGGACGTTGGTTTCATTCTTGGACATGAAAAAAAAGCTTCTGCAGCTCTGGGATCAGTTTCTGTGAAGACAAACAGTATGTATGTCAACAGTTTCTCACATTCCTCAATTCCTTCCCTTCTTGGCAGATCATTTCAGTGCTCATTTTCAGTTTCTGACACAGGAACTAACCGTGGACATCATTGGTTCGATGATAGCGGCCACCTCCATCTGTTTTTCCAGTAACAGAGGCATGCCCAACTCCATGGCCGCTGCTGCTCGTAGACGGACCTTGGGCGCAGAGTGGACCACCAGGGGAATGACTAGCTTCGCCCACCGTACTGCTCCGTCGCCCATCTGTGCTGGCACCTGCTCCAGCATCCTTTAAAAGATCAGGAGAAATCAGAACCGACTCACAATCAATATCACTGCACTATATGATGAAATTACAAAAGTAAATCATGTGTTGTTTCAACACGCAGAGTTTTCAATAAGCAGTCTCATCATTGTCACTTATATAACCTTATAACCTTTAATTGGATGAAGGATTTTTCAATGATTGGATCTTAAGTTATCAGAGAAACAAACAGAGCAAACAGAGCCCCTCTCTGAGTGTCACAGAGAAACACATTTTTAATGTGAAACTGCTTTATTCTGTGTTTTTACTGGTTTTCATTATCAGGTCTGTTTGTTTTAGAGACAAGGAGACCTCTGGGGACAAATCAGCTCCCAGTAAAAACCTCACAAATTCTGAACACCGAAAGAATTCTAACCTAAAAACAAACTGAACACCTTAAAAGAAGCTGAGCTAATGTTAGTGGCAGTTCGTTTACAATCTCAAGTAAATGCAGAAGAACACAACACGTCACATCTGTGATTACAAAACACCGGCATGCTATCTAAAAATCACACACTGGGGCGTATTTTGCTGTGGACAAACAAAGGCAGCACAATGAGGGGTCTTCTTAACGGCAATACACCGGGATCTCAGCTTAAAAGAGACTGATGAGAAAGTTTCAAATCATCATAGAGAAAAAAAGAACTTTCCACCTTGTTAGAGACATTTTCCTGCTTCAGGCAGTTACCACAGAGAGTTTTAAAAGGATGATCCAAACGGTCAGACACGAGGCCTACAGCACCACGATGTGGTCCATACCTACTTTTCAGCAGGCTGCCATCACAAGCTTACAGTAATTAAATCTTACTAAATACTGAACAATAATATTCATGGCTGAGCAATGTATAAAACTGTGTAAATAAAGGATTCTGATTCTGATTAAAGGACAGAACAACAGTCCTTGTTTGTCTAAATGAACAATGTTGAACACTGTTAAAGGCCATATTTAATCATCATAATGATCTTAATATCAACATTCCTGAGTCAAAAACTACAGACTGAGCTTTTATTTTGCCCATTTCTTTGTCAAGACCCGTTATATTAACAGGTTGGTCTGCAAAATAACACATAACACATCTCCAAACCAAGTTTATCAAATTCAAGGAGGATGTGACTCCTGTTTTGCATTATCAGTACTGCTATAATCTTAAAGAGCATTAATATGAGCTGATCTTTCTTACCTGATGACAACGTTCAAGGCTTCATGCTCCATCACTACAGACTGGATGTCCTCTCTGCTCCACACACTCTCCAGAGTTCCCAGTATAGACAGCACCTGATCAGAAGGAGCAACACGGATCAACACACCAGTAGTGTGACACCTCTCACACACACATATCCCTGGATTTAAATCTCTGCTGATGCTCACTTTTTTGCCGACTACGTCTGAAGGAAAGCTCTGCTTGGAGATGACCCATAATGCTCTGGTGCATGTGTTCTTATCCATTGACTTTACCACCAGAGAGCAAAGTGCTGATATTATTTCTGCTGCAAAAGTTTCTGGAAAACAAACAGAAGAGTGTTGTCATCAGCAGTAATTTCATGCCCATGAAATGTAATCCCACCAAGTCACATAATGAAGATGTAATAAATATGTAATTAATGTACCAGGCACTCCAGAGACGACATGAGAGTGGTACACACAAAACCCTAAAGCTTGCAGGGCAGCTTGGCTCAGCTCTGCATTCGGACTGGTTATATGAGCCTGGAAAAGACATGACATAAAAATATTATTAAGTGGCACAGATATCAACATTTTTACAATCAAATCAGAAGTTTAGAAGTTCCTCTGGCTCCATATATGTTAGTGATGGGCAAAAGACTCACCAAGATGGCTTTACCCAAACGAGAAAAGTGCTTTTCAACTGCAGGAAGAAACTGGCGGCCTTCCTCACCGCTGAGCCGACTGCAAAGGAAAAAGAAAAGTAATTTTTTCTCAATCCTAACCACATTCTGTTGATATATCCAGAGGACGGTGGAAGACACAGAGCTAGCATCTTACTTGGCGATGGTGAGGTAAGCGTCTGTCTGCTCGGACTGTCCAGCGGCGCTGTCCTCCAGAGACTCCAGCAGAGGGAGGAAGCTGGAGCTGCTTGGAGGCCCTGCCGTCGCCATCATAATTACTCACCTCAAGGCCTTTAAAAACACAAGGGGAGACACAGAAAAGTAAGAGTGAGTAAGGATGACGGTTTCATCCCAAGCTCCTCCTGTCTACATGTCAAAGTGTCCTTAGCAACACACTGAGGAACTCTGGTCACCGTTTAATGGTATTTAACCTTAACTGATTAAATAAAAAAAATTATATTAGTTAATGAATAATCACTAGTCATAGCTTTAGTACAGATGCTCTTGCAAAGTGCAGGTGATTGTGTTTGAAGACTTGAAGATGCAAAAAGGTCTCAGTTTGTTTAAAATCAAGGTTTTAAACTTTTCTGTTTGCCACTTTATCAAATTAAGTTTGTCTTTGTCCTCATTTCACTCTGGCTTCTCTGTGCAGGACCTCCGTCCCAGGACCTCTCTCTCTCTCTCCTGGCTGTCGGCGCCTCATTCCAGTTGTTCGCCCTCCTTTTTTTTTTTGTCCCTCTATCGCTCTCTCTTCCTTGTGTTCAACTTTGTGCTAATCTCCGTCTCCTGTGTGGCTCTGGCCTGTTGGCTGCACCTCCCGTATCAGGATCTATCACAAGCCATGATATTGTCATCTGTCCATACTGTAAATTCGACATCTACTGCATGTCTGTCCTTCCCGGTAGAGGAATCCCTGCTCTGATGTTTCTTCCATTTTTTCCCACAGAGTGTGGTTTTGCCTTATCTGGTTCAAGACGCTCCAAGGACAGAGGGTGTCATAACCCTGTACACATTGTGAAGCCCCTTGAGACATGTTTGTGATCTGTGACATTGGGTTATATAAATAATTTTTGACTTGCCTTGACTTTTTCTCCTGTTTTATATCCACTTTTAGCTTATTTGTATCTTTTAATTGTTTACTTCTTCTCAAATCACATTTAAGCTCATCGTCTTTCATATCTTGTCTTGACATATCGTTAGGGCTCAAGTAAAGCTTTTATACTTTGTACTTTGCAGAGTTGTGTGACATTCAACAACAATAAGCAGGAGAAGAAAACAAGACGCATGATGCTCATACCTCCGTGAGATTTGTGTCAAGCTGCGTTCACCCTCCACAGTATCCAGAGCTGTTAACACGGGGAGGACAAGATAAAAAGTTATGAGTATGCAGGCGTGTGTGTGTTAGAATTGGCTGCCATTGTAAACAACGAAATTATCTGAGTGTTGAATGCTACCAGAGGCCATCACTCCAGTCCCAACACACAAAACAACTTAATGTCCTGCTAAAAGAAACGACTGCCAAACTTTTTCAACACATTCCACACATTACAACTTAAGAAATGTAATTACTCAAGGACCAAATGCATTTTTAGACAGCTCTGAACCATGCGGGACGGGGGGAGCAACCAGCAGCAGCCTGCTAATGGCAACTAGCTTCGTCAAGTTAGCAGCGCTAGCAGGCAAAGTTTGACACATACACAGGTGGACAACGGGGGTGCTAGCACCGCCTCACCTGTCCCCGCGAAGTCATATTGTCTAGACTCACCCACAAGCAAACACACAACGCTAACGCACAAATATTTCTGATTTTGTTGGGGGGTTTTTTGGACGCAACACGCAGCAACCACCGCTCACCGCAAAGGAGTTCGGGATGAGGGATGTGAGAGGCACAAGTGACACAGCATCAAACCCGGAGATTTCACCGGCTGTGTCCGCTTCACTCCCCGGTGTCTGCGCCTTTTAAATCCAGCGTTTTATTGTTTAATAGTTCAGCTTCCTTCCTCTGTCGCTGCGGCTGCTCCTTGTGCTGTTACCCCGCGAAATCGCCTGGCGCCAAACCACGACGCCGACGTACAAAATTACCTTTGACCTGGTCTACGTCACACCCGGGACCGCCCATTTTACCTTATAAGGAAAACAGTTAATAACAATGAAAAGCGTTAATATCAATAAAACTGGTCCTTTCTGTTTGTTTTTAACCCTGTACACTGTGAAAATGTTTAAAAAGCCGCGGTGGAAAGTAACTCAAGAAACTGTACCCTACTTGAGTACTTCCACTCCACATAACAATTCAGAGGGAAATCCACTACATTTATATAACTTTAAGTTTGGTTACTAGGTATTTTGATCATGAGATGTTGTTATAGGTATAGGTAAAAGGTAAAGTAAAGAATCTGAGAATTTCTTCCACCGCTGACTATATACATATACAAATATAGCAGAGTAAAGAAGAAGAAGTAAACTGAGATCAGGTGCAGTACTTTGAGTCTGTGTATATAAATGTTTTTTTTTATGTGCAAGAGCTTAATAATACATCAGATCAATGTATAATATGCATGTGTATTACTGTATACATGTACATGTGTATGTGTAATATGAATATAGTATATACATGTAAATAATATATGATCTTATATGTAAGATATTGGTCAGGATGATAAACAGAGCCATATATAAATATATATATATTGTTTCTAGATAAATAATTTGCTATAAAAGCAGGAAACAGAAAGTCATATATACAAATTAAAATGGATTATATATATATATATATATGTATATATGCATATATTTCAATTCTGTCAAAAGGTTCAATAAACAGCTCAAGTTCATGATAAAAAATGAATAATGGAATTTTCTGATGTTCCGGCTCACACCTGGAAGCTGTCCAGTACAGCCACAGTCTGATCTGCAGGACACTGAGCCGCTCCGCTGGACTGACTGTGTTCACAAAATGCCATGGTCATGGTTGTTGCGGCTGTAAAAAGACTTTGCAGCATGAAAGCCTGGAGAAAGTTTACAAGAATAACCGGAAACCAGATTTATTTTCCTATAAAGAAAGCTCCAGGACAAGCAAATACAAAGTCGGGATTGTTTCTCCAACGTAAGAACAATATCAGAAATGACAAGTTGACACAGTTGTTTATTTGACAGAATTATTTCTTTAATGAGCTATAAAGACTCACTCATTACAGTACATGAGGTAACCAATGACATTATAAATACAGCAACAGGATTACATCAGTGTATTAAACCATCAGTCAGTGAAAATAGCGGGTGTGATTCTGTGAGAACAGAGATGCATTAAAGGCAGTGTACTCCAACTGGAAGCCCCCGGCTATAACTGAAGCATCAGAGAGGAACTTTAACGTCATCACGTTTCCTGTAACACAAAACATGTAAGAGCCATCAGTCGACTAAACATCTTCCCTTATAGTCCCAAAGAATTATTGTATGTAGATATCTTACCTGTGCTGATGATATCATCAGGTAAATAATCACCACAGAATCTGGAAACAAACGGATAAAAAAGGGATATTCATATTTAATTTTCATGGCAGAGGGCAAGGCAATGGAACTCTTCCTCTTATGTTGTAAACACTAACATTGAAACAAATAGCTGATTCAATTATTAGAAAATGCAAAATGGCAATTGCCATTGTCTTTTTTTTGGAATATTTTTATGATTTTTAAACAGGTGGTTGGACAAACATGTCACTTTTTCACTATTTTCTGCCATTTTACAGACTAAATTATTATTCAAAAATTGAAAAAGTTGTTAGTTAGTTACTTGCAGCCCTGATAAAGGACATAACTTAAATACACTCAACTATGAGACATGCTAAATATCAACATAAATCAGAGTGGCAGTTGCCTGATGTAATATTAGGATCTGATTTCCGTCAGTGTCCTTCACCTCCCAGCAAAGCCTGAGACGTCATCATAGCTGTCGTACACCTCCAGGTAATCTGCTAGACAAGCCGTGTCATCCTCCACATCAAACTCCAGGAAGCGGAGGCGGATCCTCTGGCCCAGGCGGACTCGGATGTGCCAGTAGCAGATCTGTTCGTCCTGGTACTCCTCAGGGAAACCAGGAGACTGGATGATCTTCTGCTGATCTGTCAGCACTCCGCCACACTCCTTGGCTGTAAGAGCCGAGTGACATATGGTGATTACTTACAGGTTTTCATGCTGTGGTTCAGGCTGAACACAGGTTCAGGACCCTCTCTGAGGTGACTTTACAGACAGATTATAAGATATATATCATCCAAGCACCTGACAAAATAAAAGACTGATCCTCAAACTGCATGATAACTTGCCCACTTGTTAGTCTGGTTCTGGTCCTCTACTCACTTTGAAAAAAAGCGAGTCAGTCCATGCTTCTTATGACTAAGAATGGGGACATCATGGTCAACTCCTAAATTACTTAATATGATGATGATATGAGAGATATTGCAGCTTATTGCTTGCTTGTGTCCAAATCCACCCTCATCCGCCTCTTGGACAGAGGATTCTATGTCTTTTCTACATTTAGAAATAATCAAATATACTGAAAGGATAATGTGACATCATGATACTGATCCATTTTGCTTTTTCTGGCATGGCAGCAATACGCTTCTGTACATCTCCAATGTGAAAATGAGATGATATTACAACTCTAAATGTGAACTGTATGAAATGCAGCTCTGTTTTTTTTGCCCCACGCCAATAAAACCTACTTTATAATGCTGTTTTTTTGCACAAGTAATGCATTCCATGCATGCAACGTGTGCATGTAGGGAACAGAAGGAGTTCTACACAGTAGACTGATAGACTGCAGCTCATTTGGAAAGAATTCAAGATAAACCCGGCTGTGTCTTAACTTTCTATACTTTACCCTGTGCATCTTCATCCTTTCGTGTCTACATTATCAGGGGAAACAACCAGTGGAGTAATTCCCCATAATGTATTCCTTTAATCAGGTGGTGGGATTGTGCCCGAGAAGTATTTTGTTTTTTGGGGGGGTCTGTCTCTTGCATGTGAGCTCTGAATGAATTCAGAGTAAGAAAAAAGAAATCCTTTTGTTGAGTAAAGGAAATCAAACACACATGTTGAGACTGGCGACAATGCCATCAAAAGCTTTTCCACTAGACGTCCTGGAGGGATATGAAACTGAGTGTTGTTTAAAATCATTTCTCATTTGTAGGTCATTAAAACAGTGAGCTGACTTCAATCACTGGTTCACTCAATTCATGTGATCATGCTCACATGAAACAGCTGCTCCATCCTTTAACAATAAAACTCCATAAAAGCATGAAATTTTAATTTAAATTATTTCTGATTTAATGTCCATTTCTTGGAATTTTAAAATGATGCATTAGCAGTTTGACATAGATTACATAGTTTGTGGACCAGAGGGCACCTATAAGTATATTTTTCTTCAGCAGTGAAACCTTAGCAACTTCTTAAGCAACCTTAATTACCGCATTTATCTTCTGTATTCAGTAACTTGTGTACTCTGTGATCAAATAATACAGATCACAGACACAGGGGCCTGGGAGGTTTAGTGGGCCCCTATGAAGTGACATTTCTTGATATTTCTTGTTGGAAAGTCAAAGAGCTCGGTTAAAATACACAAAAAAGAGACACAAAATGACAACAAACTGATGCAAAACAACTACAAAGAGATGTGAAACCACCACAAAGAGACACGAAAGTACCATATAGAAACAAAAACTGACCACTGCGCCACTTTCTCATAACACATCTGTGGCTGTTTTTTAGTTGTGAGCCATATGACAGATTAATTTTGCATCGCCATGTGAGTTTTTCTGATCCTGAAGACACACTGGCAAGACCAGATAAATTCAGAACATGACCAGTGTCACAGGCAGTTTGGTTGGTGTTGGTTTTCAAAATACTGTTTCTAAATGTTTTCTCAGGCACACCAAAATGTACCATTTTTGGCTCAATATGAACGAAGCAGATGATGAAATCTTAATCACATTAATGTCACACTCCACCATCCAGACTCGGGTGAATCACTCAGGCATGGCAGTTTTTAAAGCCTCTCATAGTGTCTTAGTTATCACTTACTCAGTTACTCCACAGACATCTTATCCAGACTGATGGTTTTACTTCCTCCTGTTTTATTCTTGGTCTAACCATGATAACTCACAGGAAGTTACGGAGATTGTGGTGTTGAGTCAAGACAAAAAAAAAAAAGAAAGTCTTGGCTCTCACTGTGGTCCCACCCTGTGCTGGTTCTCTGTAGTCTCTGTAATTCTCTGTATCATCCCTTTGACGTGAAGCAGAAGTGATGATAACTTCCTGAATGAGTCTGTGGAGCCTCAGGCTTGATGACTGCTCTTAACCTGAGGGTCTGGGTCTACCCTTCCCCAACTGGGACTCATGATTGTGACACTTAACCACAGCCATGCTGTCATCACTTACTCTTAAAACCACCCACAACCTCTTTGGCAACAGTGAAAGAAGAAATTTAATTTTTAACTAGAGTGAAAGTATCAATGCCATAAATACTACAAGTCCTACAATCAAATTTTTACTACTTAACTAATGTTAGCAAACATTTCTACATAATACAACTGAAATCTGCTCCATAAATCATTAATATTTATATTAAACTTAACTGAACAGCTCAGTATAATGTAGAAGGAGGTTGCTCATAAGTCCATAGGGAATAATTACCCAACTCTACATCTTTATGGATCATTGTTTTACTTTTATGGCCTCCAAAATAATTGTTCTAATCAACCCAGTTTTCAGCAATGAGGTTCTAATAAACTTCTGTCTCTGTTAGATGTATCAAGACTGTTTGCTAACAAATGTATAAAGCAATAATGTCAGGGATGTAAACTTACGTAGAATCTGTCTTTCAGATTGTTGTAGTATCATATTATTTGAGTTTATTACATGTTTAGCATGTAAAAGCTAAACCTACAAATCTAAAGCTGTCAAGAAAACATAGTGGAGTAGAACTATACATCATTTGATGTTGTGTTTCTGTCCACCTGATGAATGTGAGGGAGAGAACCTCTGGCTCTTTAGCTGCTAAATGCTTCATTATGTTCATCAGACGCTAATGTACAAAAGGTGCACTCACAGTTTGGGTTGTAGCAGTATACGTCCCATCTCTCGCTTTTGTTCAGCCTGTATCCGTAGTCAATGATGCCAACCTTCCCAAAACCACACTTGGCACCAGCTTTGACGATGGGGTAGCCAACACGTCCTTTGTCGAACCATCCAGCTGCACACACATGGAAACCTAAACAAGAGAAGACAAACATCTGTTTCATACAATGTCCACTGGGAGATGGCACTGTTACTTTTCAAAACTCCTTTCTGTCCCATTTACATTTATTTTTTCAGGTTGACTTTCAAAACCTCTCTGAGCACCGTCCATTGACTGTCCAGCTGCAAAAACCCAGATGTGAGAGGATACAAGCTGATAAAAATGTTGACACACGCTGCAACAGTGAGTTCATGCTACCCTACCTTATTGGTGACATGCTAGACATCAGTTAGGGGCCTTGAGGGTTTAGTTCAGAGTTACAATCAGCAGACACCAGCCCAGATAAAACAGGGACCTCCTAGGTAGAGTGCAGTGGGGAAACTCAGCTGTATCTGTATCGTAATGCCAGAGTGAGTGGCTGGATTCAATCTCTCTGCCACGGGAACAGTGATATCACCCAGCCAAGAAGCTGTTAACAGGCTCTTTCAATACTCGTGGGACTGTTTCAGATTGGGCACAGAGTCACATAACAGCCCAGCTCTCGTGGAAAGAAATGATTCACTCACAGCCTTCCACTGACCTTTACCGCATGAACATTTTTTTTCTCTTTTTCTTCATGTTAAAAGCACTCCAGTGGGTTAAGACATGTATCACTGTTGCATCAGAGAGCTGTCTTCAGACATTTATTTCATGGGAGAAAGGCAAGATAAACACAGCCATGCCTGCCTGCATTTGGTGAAATGGACTGATAATGTAAACTGCTTATGGGACAGTATTAGGTTAATGGTTCAAACAGCCCTCTGTCACTCATGGGAGCGAGTGTTGGCAATGACCTATCTGACGAGCAGCCTCCAGTTGTTCATAAGTGGCCAGGGTCCCTCCCTCGTATTTGCAGACAGCCTTGGCCTCTTTATAAGTCAGCTGGTATCTCCCTTTGCGCGATTCCCGGTGGTAAACTCCAGCTGCTTGTTCTGTCAAAGAGAGAGAAAACAAAACAACAGAGGAGATGCTAACTCTGTCCAAAGCCACGACAGAGAGTGCCTGAAAGAAAGTCTGGCTGGGCTTCTGTGGTGATACCTTTGCACCAACCAGTGCTACTTGTATCCAAGCTCCCTGATACTCCTTTCAAGGGTTTGGTTTGATTTTGGCGAGCTTCAAAAACACATCCAAGGGGCTACAGTCAAGCTGGTGACAATGTTTTTAGTTTGAGAGTGAAGGTTAAATCAAGCCGAACATAAAACAGCGAAGGGGCAGATTAACTGTGTGACATTTTTCTTCATTTTGGAAGAACACCAACACTGTGGTCACTTGCTCCCTGGCCTCCTCCGTGGGGAGTCCTCTGCTGATCCTGTTTTGGCTTTATGCATGCATGACTGCAGAACTAGGCACAAAGCTCTCAGAAATTAACTTCAAGTTGAAATTTTGATCTCTTTAACCTGTTTATTTTATGTGCTATAGGAGTCACTGTTGTAAACTCTGTGGTAAATGACTCCTTTATCAGCTGTTTTAGCACATTTTAGCCATCATCTCACTGTTACCTGGTGTTTGCTATTATTTCATCCCTGTTCCTGCTGCTGT
Source organism: Lates japonicus (assembly GCA_033238685.1). Classification (NCBI taxonomy): domain Eukaryota; kingdom Metazoa; phylum Chordata; class Actinopteri; family Centropomidae; genus Lates; species Lates japonicus. The sequence goes on along the minus strand of BRZM01000026.1, from coordinate 1,517,079 downwards.
TTTGTCCTACCTGAAACTTTTTTTGCTGCCGCCCTGGCCACGGTTACATGTGACACAGGAAAAAAGTTGCATGAAATAATAACAGTATATGCTGTGCATGTGATCCAGGTGAGGTGAGCTCATTCAGAATATGAAACACTGTTCTGTTGCTGCAGCAGACCTTCCACTCTCACCTCATAAAAATATAAAGAATGAGATTTATAAAGTGAGAGTCAGAGGTGTATGTATGCAGCTTCTTTGATTTACATTTCAGTGTAAATGAAACAGACTCCATGCTGAGTTGTTAATCTTGTTTCAAAATTTGAAAACCAACAGAAATTTGTTTAGTTTATCTGCTCTTGTGAGTGTGATCTGTTTGCATTTTGAGAAGGCCCTGAGATGAAGTAATGTTTACTGGCTTCATACAGCACTCAGCCAGGTCATAAACATGCAGTTTGGCACAGGGGAAAGCTGCTGGACTGGTGCATATAGCCTGAGAGTCCTCTGTTTTCCTCACAATATGCCTTTCATGAGAAGTTAAATTGCGCTATTTCTCCATAAACAAGTAAAAGATTAGAGCATTAAAATGAATGGTTAATAACGTTTAAGCTGCAGTCTGATAATTTAATAAACTACAGCTTATACTTTTGAAGAAAAACAAAGTACATGTATCATGTAAATATAATTGGCCGTTACTTGATCATTTGTATCTCGATTGGGTTTTCAACTTCATTACAATGCGTAAAATAGAGAAAAGGCGAATATGCGGGCGGTAAAAACTTCCAAAGTAGTCCTACATGTCCCGGCGTGACCGACATCTTTCTAGCTACAACGACAACAACAGCAAGAAAGAAAGTTACTCACCCAGCCATATTGAATTATGAAATATTCCGTTTTTGAAGCCCCATGCCTGCGCCTCTTTCAGCAGGAACCCGAGTGTCCAGAGGAAAGTGAAGACGCGCATCCTGCAGCCCTCAGTGCGCAGCTGCTCTCTCCAGATGTTTCCAGGAGCTCTGTCCTCTGCCCCTCTGCTGCGTCTGGCTTTATATACGAAATACTCACTGCTGCTGCCTCCCAAGAGAGGAGGGAAGTTACTGCGTACATTCACTCAAGTACAGTGTGTTAATTAATCAACCGGTCATTTCTTTCAGTATTTACATGATTTGTACACGTTTCGTTCTGTTCCACTACTCCAACTCAGAAGTACAAGTTTGTATCCCATTTTCCTTACAGCTGGGCTTACAAGCTGATAAAAGATGCTGTTTCTTGGTGTTGTAATTCTGAAATGTCTGTCAGATAGTAACTGTCAGATAGTAATTCTTCAAATTATTTGAGAGGGTGAAAATCCTTGAACATTAGATATAAAATCATCACCTGCCAGCCACACCATTAAAAAAACATCCAAAATATGACTGTTGGAAAACAACTATAATTTACAGAGAGTAATTTTACACAAAATCGTGTACATTTTATTGTTAATATGTACTTTCTGTAACTTAAAGGTGCATCAATCAGAATTCATCCACAAGGGGGCACTAGACCCTGACTTACTGTAATACTGCCTTAAAAGGACATACCAATGAATTAAAACATCAAAATGAGTTCACCCATTTTTGAAAAGAACTATTCATCCCCTGAAAACAGTTACAGAATGTCCTCTGTGGGGAGATTTCAATAGAAATACCCTGGTGATGCCATCAGGGTTATCTCCTTTAGGACCACTGATTTTTAGCAGTCTGAATAATTAATTCAGGCATGGAGTTTGAAAGACACCAGGCTATCGCTACACAGCCAATTTTAGCTTAACAGCTGTTTACTTACAAGTCAAGAAGAAATGTTGTGAGTTCAGCATAAAACTTCATTCCTTTACTTGCCAAGAGCTGTTCCAGTAGTGGGACAGCAACATTAATGTTGATTCTTATTTTGCTTCACTTCTTTTCTTTGACTGAATGCTAACCAGCTAGCTCTGGCCTGGCCTGCCCGTCTCATTACTTTCTGATGGTGACTCACCATAGCGTCCAGACTGCCCTGAAGAGGTAGTAATAAAAGTAGTAGTGGTAATGTGACATCTGAAAGGTGAGGGCCCATCAGACTTGCAGTTCTGATGCCGTAACCTTTCTCCTTAAGTCATAGTTTGTCCATTTGGCTTCCTGCTGCTGTTGGGGATAGGCTTGATAAGAGCAGTGAGAGTGAACCAGATCAGTAACTGTGCCATAAAACCAGTAGAGGGATCATTTTCTGTGGGGGTCATTACTTCTCACATTATATGTTGTCACTGTGATATGATAATACCAATTAATGTAACTTAGTTAAAGCAAAGTTTTGAATGAGGAACCCTTCTTGTGTTGCGCTGATTTGATGCTTTAACAGGGGAAAGACTGGAGAGTCCCTTCAGCTTTTACCCAACAACTCAGACCACAGGGGAGTCAGCATTTGCTGAGTAAAAAGAATAGCACACTGCACCATGTGTGAAGTCTTTCCAGATGGTTAGGTGTCTCCCACAGCCTCAGTAATAGAGTATACCACCAAGGACACACTCTCAGTTGAAATAGGGGCTGTGTTTTCCCAACAGTTTGGAAATAGATACGGTAAATTTCTCAACAGCATCCCCAGGCCTTTTTCGAGTCCAAAGCAGAATGTGTTAAGTATTTGAACAAGATGAGGACATTGTTTTTCTCAGTTAAGGTCAACCATTAACTTTTCAAATACAATTATTAGCAAGTAGCAGTATAATAATAAGTATTTGCTCTAAATGTTTTCTTTTTTCTTTTTTGAAGGGAGAATTAAAAAAAAAACTTAGTTACTTGCTCTCAGAGAATCACGCAATTCTTCATTTCTTCTCAGCCCATTTTAGCATCTTTCAGCTCTTTATTTTAGTTTTATGGTTCGCAGCTTTACTGCTTTGGTACATTCTCACTATTCTCTTGAACGTTACAGCTCTGACAAACCCACAGTATGCTACCTGTGATTATAGCTGCTGAACTGAACATGTACAGTAGTGGAGTGTTTAGCCGTTGAAGAGACAGGTATTTCTCACAGGAGTTGGTTAAGACCAAAACTTGGATAAAAGAAAGGGAATTTCATTCACATTCATCAGGTGGCATCAGTAACACAAATTTAAGGCAAATTATTCTTTAACAAGTTCACTTATAATATGTCAGTGCTGTGTTTACAGCTTGTTCCATTACACCCTTAAAAAATATGTAGGTTTAAAATACATGAAAGAAATAATAAAATCAAAGAGTTGCATGGCAGCTGTGGAGTACTTTGGGGGCTCCTATGTTTTTTTCTATTTAAAGTAAGTTACATGTATAATAAATTATTGAATCCTGGTTGTGTAATAATAAACCTAACATCCTGGTACCAAAATGAGGAACCGGCAGCTATCATGGATTCAAACCTGCTGATGTTGTAGAATTTCATTCTTATTTCAGTAACATTACAAGACAGTGACAGATATGGTGTATTAATGGCTGCTAGTTATTACTGTGTTCATGGAGATTTAACTCCTTAAGAAGACATACTTCATTTTATTACATCTGAGCTTTACTATATTGTCATTATCTGTTTGTACAGCAGCCTCCACTTATGGCTGTCCACAGGAGGAGTTGTAGTTTCATGTACTCTAACAGCCTTTGTAAACAATGTAATACCTCAGTTTGTAACATCATACGTCAAGATTCACAGGTTAATGTGAGAGGGCAAACATACACACACATACACACCAGTGGTTGCTGGGTAATATTGTCCTGAATTGGTTCCAGATCTGGAAGGAAATTATCTGTACCCTCTTAATTCCCAGAGCACCGCTCCCATTCAAACCCACACATGGAAAGTCTGTCTCAGACGCAATAATTGTGACATACTGTACATTACAACTGCATTTTAATTGGAGATTCATCATCATTTCCATGCGTCCTACAACTACAAGAGGGCAAACTGGTTACACACTTTGGAGTGAGTAGTCTGTATCATGATTAAGCAACAATAAAAGTGTACTGAATTATTTTTACTACTGACATCATGTCTGTAATGAGGGTAATAAATACAAAAACAAAAAAAACAAACATAAAATTTGCACAGAAATAGAAGGAAAGAGTGCATAATGTTGACATAGCTCATACAGTACAGAAGACACTTCTTGAATTTGACATTGATATGAAACCTTATCTTCTGTCATTGTGTCTTGTTTAAATGTGAGGGACAAAAATAAATCAGTACAAGGTTTAAAAATTAAAAAGATTAAAAGGAACCTTTGTCATATACTGAAAGAGAACTCATCCTAAATAATGAATGTAAATTCTCAACATGTAGCAAATATGTAGTATGTTCCTGTGTAATGTATTATTCATTTGGTAACATTACACACTGGAGTGAATAATATTTCAGAGACAACTTTTATAACCCTGTCACCTAAAGCTGGATTTATGCTTTTGTGTTGGCTAGATGCCCTCAACATGAGAACTGATTTACAGTGAAGCACAGCATTTCACCCACTGACTGTCATTATGGATGCATTGTATATTATAAAAACCCGTTGCCTTAGTCATACACCTGGAATGATGTTTACAGCTTTAAAGGGGCTATTTGTAAGTTTTCTCTGCCACCAAACATGGTTTCTAGAGTAGCTACAGTGAATCGCTGTTGGAAAGTGATGAGGCCGGTGGGCCGGACCGGGGTTAGCTGGTTAGCATGCTATCTTCAGTAGAGGAAGTGATCGAAATAGAAGCAAAACAATGGTGTTACTTCCCCCCACTGGAGACGGCTTTTGGCGAGTACAGGAATAAAGTTTGAACTTGTAATGTTTCCCCTAAACTGATAAGCAGCTGTTACTGCTAATTTTGGCTATGTAACGATAGCAAAATGTAAAAATAGCTGATTTGAAGCAGTTAAAATCAATATTTTTAATGTTAACAATAGATCAAATGACTCACAGCAGGCAGTTGTTTTCAGTGCATGACCTACACTTAGCTGGTGAACATAGTGGAGCATTTAGCAGTTAAAGAGGTGTTGGTAGAGACCAAAAACAGAGCTAAAAGAGAGGGAATGCCGGACTTAGATCTACCAACTCTAAATCAACTATAATGTTGATCAATAACTTCCTGGAGTGCTCATAGACAACTTAAGAATATGTGCTGTGTTAACAGTTTGTTTCCGCTGCCAACAAGTATTAAGGTGCAGATTTGTTTATTTTAGTTTGGTTGTGAAAACTCCAAGTGTGCATGAACTATTTGGAAATGTCAAGCAGTACCAGGAAATTCTGGAGAATGTCCCTGAGCGTTGAGGGGGGTAGCATGTGGTGGGTAATTACTGCCCTGAAATGACGTGACATCCTCCTCACATATGTTGAACACGTTTCTGGAGCACAGCTTGTTTTATTGTTCAGACTCTATCTCTCTCTGACGTTGACTGTTACTGTGAACTACCTCCACATGGGTGTCAAATACAGCAGACCCAGATGGAGAGAGGAATAAATGGATGAATGTAGAGAGAGAGATGCAGAGGATAATAGAGTCTTTGTTTCTGGACTGTTTTTTTTTTTTTCTTTAATCCTTATGGGCTGTGTTGACCGACTTCCATGATTTAATATCCTGGCACTGGCATTCCTCAAACTCTGAGCTGGAGTAAGTGGTGGTGGTTCCTCTCTCTGGTGGTCTATGACACACACTCCTACACTCACACACACCCTTTTCCATTTTTTAATCCCTCCTGTAAATGACATGACACCACTGGAACAGAGAGAGATTAGTTCAAAAGTTTTGACAGTAGGTAGGAATGTCCTTAGTAGGTAGGTAGAGATAAAAAAAAAATGCATGGAATTGATTGAATAAGCAATATGTGCAATATCTGTATTTAGTTCATTTTATCTCTCTGTGTATAAAGTCCTGTGTATATTGCTCTTCTGTTAATATTTTTTATTACATTGTCATGTTTATACTGTTGTGTATATTTTTTATAGTCTTATCTTGTTTTTATCTGGCCTTTACTCGTATTTATGTCTTTCTCTATCTTTTCAATCACTTATCTCTCCCAGACACATTTAGCCAATTAACTAAGAGCAAATTCCCAAGAGTAAATGCTTCTGTTCACTTGTATTTAAAATTTGAGCCATTCGTGTTGCACAAATTTGTTTTTATTGCCATTGGCTAAAATCTATATTATAATATAATAACTTGTGTAAAGAGTCATTTTAATGATGCAGATGGTATAGGTGGAGCCACTTCATATACTGCTGGGTAACTTCGCCTTTTAAAATACACCATCCCACCCGTGGGATACTTTGGCCTTGGTTGTGCTACTTTGGTGTGTTTTGGTTTGTGCTGGACTCAGTCTTCTCTTCTCTACACAACCTTGATAAATTATATATTGTTTGAAAGGTCTCCTGATAATCCTCATATCACTGCAGCAGCTGTTGACACTGACTTGGTTCAGACTTGTGGCTCCAAAACCAATTGAAAAATAGGCAGGGCAATAAAGGAGAAAAAACCCCTGAATATTTCTACCATGTTTTTGCCTCTGTAACAGTGGTTCAGTATCTCTTCTACTAATTCCAGGGTTATGACTGTAATTAAAATGGTTGAGGGACAGTAACCTTTCAGGTGTCTTGTAACAGGATAATCTATGATATCAAGTCATAATCTATGTATTCATTATATTTTGAATTACTACTGTGAATCTGCAAAGTAACTACTAACTATAGCTGGTGAATAAATGTAGTGGAGTACAAGTATTAAGTAACTTAAAATGTACCCAAGTAAAGTGCATGTACTTCAAAACTGCAGGTAAGTAGTAAATGTACTCAGCTACTTTCTACCACTGGACAGAGGTGACTTCCACCTGCAGCATGTCTGCACACTATCAGAACTCACGACCTACTGCCACTGATAAAATGACCTCCTCTGCCATGACAACACAGGGATGAAGTGTTGGAGAAGAAAACTGCTGGCGCCTCCTGGTGGTCACCAATTACATCTAAAACACAGAATCCATTCTATCACTGGGTTATCTTCTTTTGACATATTCAGAGAGCTACAGCTCAGTCACACTTGACACTTGTAAAGTGACAGTCTTGCTCAAAGTGATATGAACACTGATTCAAGATGAGTATGGCAAGAAAGAATTCTCTCTCTTCTCTCTGGCAAGGCCTACTTGCAACTTGCATGCACCTGATGTAAAAATCAACAGGCCAAACACGTTTCCTTGTTCATACATTTTAGCTCAGTAACAACAACAACAGTACATTGTTTCCCATGAGAGTAACTTCACAAGCTTTACTGATGTTTTTCCATTCACTAGGTGGCAGTAGAGGGCAGGATACTGAGGAGCAATCAGGCTTCTTCAACAACAACCCAGCATGTAGTAGAAGACTACACACTATATATTACACTTTAACTTGATTGTTGTATTAATGTGCTGCTATAACAGCCTCCACTCCACTCTTGGCTGATGCCTTTCCACCTGATTTTTAAACCTGGCTGTGGGGATTTGGAGATCCAACTCTGATGCTGGGTAATAAGGCCTGGCTCAGAGTCAGCCTTCCAGTTCATCCCAATTGTGTTTTGATGGGGTTGAGGTCAGGACTGTGTGAAGGCCACTCAGGTTCTACCACATTGAACCAGGAAAACCATTTCTTTGTGGGGCTGGGTTTGTGCATATTAAAACAGGAAAGAGCCTTAACCCAGACTGTTACCACAAAAATGGAAGAAGACTATTGTCCAAAGTTTCACTGTATGCTGGAGTATAAAGATTTCCCTTCACTGGAACTAAGGGCTTCAGCCCAAACCATGAAAAACAGCTCCAGACCAAAAGTAAAATCCAAAAAGGTTGGTAATACTTTATAATACAATCCATTTACAGTGTGTTTCAGTGTATGAATAGGTACCATTACAACATTTACTGGTTCCTGCTGGTACTTAAATTAAGCACAGTGGAAGAAAATAACACCATAAGGAACAAAGGAGTAAAAATTTGGCATTTTAATGGAAAGGAGAGGAGGCTTTTGTACTTATAGGGTACAGTATGAAGGTGCTCAAAACCTTATCAATGAATGAAAAAAAATCAAACCTTATTGACATCATTGGGTAATTAAAGGGGGAAAGTGGTGAATACCTACACATTATATTACAACCCACATATCTGGTTCTTACTGTGTAATGTAAAATGCAAGTTGTGGTTTAATTCATTAAGAAACATTGTGGTGTTGAAGAGAAAATAAAAGAGACAAGCTCAGTTACACCCACACTACAGGGATTTATTATCATGTTTTTTACTTCACTGAATGATTTGGACAATGTCAAAAATTGAACTGTATTTTAAAAAAATCATTCAGCACTATAGCAGCTCCTAACTGGAGCTGGAGTAGAAAACAAATGTACATTTGTCAAGTACACATCTATGGAAGGTTTCTATTCACTTAACAAGGGAAAACCTCTAATAATGTAATGTAACATATAGATGTAAATGGATCAAACATTACTAATCTTTCATGTTTAATAAGGAGCCCAATTATTCCCCAACTCTTCATCCCAGGTTGTATTATAAAGTGTTACCTAAAGGTGAACCAAACTTAAAAAGGCAGTACCCCAATAGCACTACAGGGGGAAGCAATGTTATAGCATCTAAGCTTAGATAGCCAAGAAAGAAAGAAAGCTAAGAACAGAAGTGTCATGACACTTTTGTGGGTGTAGTCTCGGTGTTTCCTCTATTTTTCTTCACTACACAGAGCAGATTTTAGGTATCAGAGCTCCTTGGTGATCTAAATAAAAGTATACTAACAAACTAAACTAAAACATACTGCAGCTAGGGCAGTATTTCTGTCCAACAACACACGTATTTCACGCCTAACGCTCACATCAGATTGACAATAACAGCATTCAACAACAGGAGGTCAAAGGGCAAAACATTGTGACTTTCTGACAATGTTGTTTTACACGGTTAATGGAGCTTTTGTGATGCATATGGTCTGAATCTGTCACCGTTGTGAGAGCAGGCAGGGTATGTGGATGCCAACAGAGAGAGGACTGGTGATGGAGACACACTCACTCACTCAGTCACTCAGGAGTTCGTGTGAACTAAACCACGGTTTACCCAAAACATTTACATCACAAAAAAAGAGGCTAAAGCTCTCTCATAGCTCCGTCTTCCTCCTCTCCATAAGGAGTGAAACAGACGTCTGTGCCTGCTGCAAGAGTTCATTAGTAAGACTGTGTCATAGATTAGTTGGATAATATCTGACAGTTATCAGCTGTAGATGTTATAATGTGCATTTTATAAATGTTGGATCTGTGGCTTTCTTTTAGCTCTGAGGTTAATATCTGGCTCTTAAGCTGCTAAACACTCCTCTGTGTTCAGCAGCTGCTCTCTAACTGTGTCTGTCTGCGGTTTGCTGCTGAGCAGGTAGTGGACAGTGGCTTTTACAGCTGTTTCTCTGAAAACAGCTGCCTGCTGCTGCTGAAAATGACACTATGAATGAGACAGAACCAGAAGAGCAAAGTTGTGTCTGGACAGATAAACAATGAGCTGAAACTGTCTATAAATCTCTGTAAAGCTGAGAAGAGCTGCAGAGTCAGGTGATAATTCTCTGTAGGTTCATTCCTCTGAGCTAACCCTCATTTGAAACATTTCTATAATTAAAAAAATGTTGATTACAGCATCTTTAAAACTCTGGAATAACAGTAGAAGTACTCAGATTTTTACTTAAGTGAAAGTAGAAATAACTTCATAAAAGAGTAAATTACTCCATTATGACTTCTGCAGTCATATATTTCTTTAGTAGAAGAGGTGATGTACAAGCAGAAAAATCTACTTAAAGAAAGAAAAGTAAAGTACTGATTATGCAGAATGGCCCCTTCCAGTGTTAAATTACTGGATTACTATTACCCATGCATCAAATGCATCAATATGTATGCAATATTTAAAATGGATTTATCCTTTATATGCTCAGTGTTTATTGAAATACCAAATAACTGCAGCTGTAAAATAAATGTAACGGAATAAAAAGTACAAATTTTAACTCTGAAATGTAGCGTTTAACTATAAAGTAAAGTAAGTAAGAAAACAAGATAAGTACTTCAAAATTCAGTTCTCGAGTAAATGCACTTAGTTGTTTTACTTTCCACTGCTGCACACACGCAGATCCTCATATTTATCAGTTGAAAGTTGCTGTGGTGATAAACTGAGATTAGAAAATGTTGTTGAACTTGGTTGGATTTTGTAATTCAGTACATTTCTCTGCAAGATATTACACACTGGTCCATCAAATTTATCTGGCATCTAAGGACTTCCCTCCTCTCTTTCCCTTTATTCATCTCTCATTTTAAATTAAAATGTTTGAAAAATAAAGAAAACTGTTACTTCTCAGATTTTAGGACACAGTAAATACTGACAGGTCAAAATCCTGTATCTGCAAAGATACAGGATTTTGAACAGCTTTGTTTCAGCTTTGTTTCAGCTGAGTGACACAACATAATCCTATGATTTTACAAAACCTGCACTTTTCTCTTCTTTTTTTATTTCCTTATACTTCATTTTTATTTTCATAACACTGACAGGGATCATTATCCACAATATATTCAACATTATTACTTCAATATAATACTATGGTGTTAGAATATGATGTGGTATAGTACTCCAATATTACAGAAATATAGTTTTATATGCTGGACTGTAATGGAGCATTTCACCATTGTGATATACTGATATTTTTTGAAATAAGAAACAACACAATCCTCTACTTACAAATGAAAAGTTGAATTCTTGAGCATTAAATCAGAGCCTCATTTCCAGTTTAACACACTCAGGTTTTTGGTCTGGTATGACCAGCAGCTAAGCTAATATTAGCAAACGATAGATAACTGACATTTACTGAGTCAGGTCACCGGCTTTGTGACTCTTTCAACCCTGTTCCATCAATCTGTGTACAAATAACATGACTTCGCACTTTCAAACAGCACAGTGCCAATCATTTCCATGTTGTCTGGATTAAAATGCTTTGGTTTAGGGAGGAAGCCATGGTTTGAGTCCCATCATCTGAAATGCATCACATGGACACGACAAGGATTGGTGCATCACCAACACGCAAAACTGGACCAAGGAGTATGCACGTCACTCATTTTGAAAGTGTAGAGTTGGCTGGCAGGACTCAGTGGCTCACTTTAGGTAAAGGATTTCTGTGCCTTTTCCAGCACTAAGCACAATTACCATTACATTGATTCCAAAACTGTCAGTGATGAAGGGCACTTCTTGAATTTCCTCTGCAGACAGCTGCAAACTGAGAGTACACTAGGTGCACAGCATTTGGCCAGGGTGTGTGCTTCATTTTCATTTCCTCTAAGTAGTATCAGTGTCAGGCTGAGAAGAACAGAAAAAAAGAAGTGATGCTAAATGTGCAAGGTAAACAGAAAGATGCTGAGTTGAGGAAATAAAGCAGAAGGATGGAAGAAGGACACTTTTTTGGTTTATTTTTTAAACAGAAGAAGAAGCCAAACACCAGAAGTGAAATATTTAAGTGCTCAGTCAGAAATAGCTTCTTCAGCAGGAAAGCTTTTCTCAGACAGATGATGTGTGAGAAGAGATGGAGGAGAAAGTATGATCTCAGCTGCCTGTCCATTATGATGCAGCATGCATAAGAAGAAGCAAGCAAGCACACACACATACTCACACTCCCACACCCACACACATGCACACACAGCCATGTTTCCAACTCTTCAGAGGACACTGACATAGGTAAATTAATTTCTTGGAGACTGGATCAGCCCCTTTAAACCAGATCCACACCTAAATGTCCTTGGCCAATGAGCCATCCCTCCACCAAGTCTGGTTCAAATCAGTTCAGCACTTTTTGCATAATCCTGTTGACAAACAAACAAACAGATACTGGTGAAAACATAACCTTCTTCCAAAAAAATTCTTTATATGGCAGAAATGAATAAAGATAGAGAGCGAATTCCTGAAAAAGAGAAGAGATGTAACTGTACAGACAAAATAGAAATATATTATCAAGTGTGTTTGTAGAAAATCTACTCAAAACATGTCAAATGTGTACTTAGCAGAAACAACCGTTTACCCTCTTCTTAAAATCAATTCTCCATCATCCCCTTGAGCTGCGTCAGACTAGTCAGCAACAGCTAATTAGGAAATTGATTGTGTTAATGAGAGTGAGATCTGAGCTCTGTACACTGATAATTAGTCCTGATCATCCACATCAGCGTTTTAAGGGTTTATTTTTCGTCTGTTGACTCTTCCATTCTCTCACAGCCAGATTTAACCTGAGCTCTGTGACTTCACAAGCATGGCAGACCACTCTCACCCAACGAGAGAGAGAGAGGGAGGAAACCCACTGAAAACCACCCAGTGGGAGGGCACAGAGATTTATGAGCTCACCTCCAGCAGGAATAACAGAACAAACACTGACTTGTTCCACATCACAGCCGTAGTTTCCTCCTGTTAGAAGTTAAAAGCAAGCTACAGAGACACGTGAGACGTTTGTGACCTGTACATACAAGAGAAATAGATTCAAATAGATTTTTCTACTACGTGAAAATGTTTCGAGAAACCAAAGATGGTCCAACGTCCTCATCAACCCACCAAGATGTAAACAGGAGGTATACTGTATATGGGACCTTTATTGGAGAGGGATTATTTCCAAATATGTGAGGAAAGTTGTGAAACCTTTTCAAAATTATTTTTAACCAAATCATTATTTTCTTATCCAGGAATTGGAGACGTGGTCCTGTGCAGAGGTAGGTTTTATATAGGAATACACTTATCAGGTTAGTTAGGTTAATCTATATTTTGCCAACAGACAAGTGCAAGTATAAAGTAAAAAGAAGGTTCAATGGAACTTTCATCCAAGAAAACTTGACTGGTTTTGAGTTGGTGGCAATTAAGACCTCATAAATTCAAATGTAAGACTATTTAACGACTTTTAAGGCTTAATATTTATAAAAATTAAAGACATTTTAAGATTTTTTAGGGACCTGCAGACACTCTGTTGTATACATGCATATACAGACTTGTGAATGTAAGTGTACAGGGACCAGGGGTACTCAGATCTGTGTGGACATTTACAAATTTGTGGACACATTGAGTGTGAATTTACAGATTTGTATCTACATTCAGAACCTTTAGTATGATCTCACAACCCTCCACACACATTTGCAAGTAACATTGCTACAATAATGGGCCCACAGAGATATAATACTTTAAAATAAAACAAAGCAATATGTCAGTTTGAAGAGTTTAACCAAACACATAATTACAGGGTCATTTTGCAAAAGCTTCTGCATCATCATCATCATCATATCTGGGAGGCGTCTGACCAAGAAGGTGTAAATTACAGCACCAGAGGACACATCAGACCAGCCTTCCTGACTGTGTGATCACACATCAAACAGTTAGTGGTGCAAACAGATGTTTTACTACACTGTGAAGTGTGCACAGTAATGTGTGATGTTTAAAATTAGACCTCAGATTTATGCCACTCCTCTCAATAAATATGTAGCATATGACTTTAGCCAAACACAACAGACTCACTGACTTTTGACATAAGCGGATTTATTGTTCTTGCTCTGTGTGCGGTATTACATAAACATGTAGTGGTGCAAGTCCTCTGGTGGACTGTTCATCCATGTGAAAATGTTTAGGGCTGTACAGGAAGAATGCTGCTGCACTAATGATTTATGTTTGAGCTGAAAAAAAAAAAAAGGTGGTGATCGGTGAGTTTTAGTAAACTGTGCCAAGACACACAGCCAAGCCAAGTTCAAACTCCATGGCTGAAAACGTTTCCATTTCATTTGGCACTGTATGTACATGTATGTACCCAAGTAATATTATTTACACTCTTCTCTCTCAAACACACTCTTACACACATTAACTCCAAGTCCCTGCCACTTTCACTGTAAGACCATCCAAAAACAAAAAGGCCACAGAGCACCGTCCTTCCTCTCCCAGACTCACCCCTCCTAACGTGTCCTGCTGTCAGATTTCTCTGTGACAGTTCACACGCTGCCTCTTCCTGTGGGAACAGTGACGGTAGATTTATGACCCTGCATGCTGTCCTTTGAGGATTCCAGACTTTTCCACCCACTCCCACAGCTGGCAGGGCGGACACAGTGTTGCAGGGAATTTATATTGTAGCAGCCAGTCAAATCCACTTTTTACCTTTATTTATTCGGGCTAATTTCACTGAGGCAACCTCACACATTCACACAGTATGACCACAGTCTGACCCACCGAGCAGCTGGGCCTGGCTCAAGGGCACCACAGTGGTGTGGATGAGGGAAGCTTTTTCACTTTTCCCACCTAGATTTAATCCTGCCCCGTGAACTGAACTGACGACCCTCCAGTCACAAGCTCGCTTCTCTAGGCTTCGGGCACACTCTGGCCTCCGATAACTTCTTTTTGAACCTGGGCTTTATTTTCCCATGTTTTTGGGATTGGGGCGAACAGCTGCTGTAATGTAATCCAATGGGTCACGTCTGCGTCAAAGCACATCCACTAAAATGCTTATTTTTGCCACTGACAGGCTCAGATAGTTATTATACTTAACTGACAACATTATGGATATGTGTGACTTGCAGTGGTGGAGGAAGTATTTAGATCCTTTACAAAAGTAAAAGTACCACACAACAACACAAACACATCAAGGCAGCAGTATTCTGGCAACTCCTGTGTTCTGCTCAGTAAAATGACTGTTTTTGTCAGTGGAGTTTGGTAGAGATATATGGTGATGTTTTTGCTTAAACAAGAAGTATCTTCCTCTTTAATACAAAGGTCTATCTCTGTAGAAATCTTATCCATAATGTTGTCACACACTTATAATAACAATCTGAGCACTTTAGTGGATGCCTGCCCATTTGATTACATTGCAGCGGTTTGTGGTGGCTGGGTACACTATTCTTGCATAATACAACGTGGATTGCCAAGGTTTTTGTCCCTATCAATCATTTACATGCATAAACATGGGGAAATAAAGCCCAAGTTTTAAAATACCAGAATTATCCTTTAAACTGAAAGTACTGTATGTGTTGATATTCCAAGTTAGAGGTGATCTTGTTATGAGTGTAAGGGTTCAGAGGTTGGTGATATTTTACACTTTTTTTACTGTCATATTATAAATCCAATACAAAAAAGACCAAAACCAGCAATAAATTGATTCATTGTGTTGGGTGGGTAATGTTCTTTCACTGCACTGAACACACCACAGCCACTATAATTAATTTGACATTAATCCCACAGAACACGGTCCTGTTGCTGTAAATTAGGGCTGTGCCTAAAGCTTCTTTGCATTATTGATTAATCTGCCAGTTTTTTTCTCAGTTAATTGTTTGGTCTATAAAATGTCTGGATAGTAAATAAAAATGCCTGTCACAATTTTCTAATGCCCAAGGTGACACCAAATAAAGCAGCAAATCCTGACACAGACTCCTGAAGCTGGAAGTAGTTTTGGCTAATTTACTAGTCAACTAATAACTGTTAAAGCTTTTTAATATAAATACTCACTAGAGCTCCAAATGTGTATTAATCCGCTGCTGAAAATAGTCCCCAACAAACTCACTATTTCCTCCAGTTTAAGTAATGTTTGCTAGAAACTACAGCACCCACCTGTTTCAGGGAATGGATCAGCTTTTTATTCAAATGAAACTTTACACTTCTGACATGTTTTTAACCCTCAGGCATCAGTTTAATTTACTACCCTCTTCAGTCATTAAGGACAAAAATGTCCATAATGATGCATGAGGGTTAAGTGAAGTATGTCTTCAGTAGGAACTTGGGTGTGAGCGCCACGCACACGGCAGAGAAGTCTCAAAGCACTGAAGGACTACCACATTGCTGGTTTTGGTCTTTTACAAACAGGGGTTCAGAGGCTGGGGGTGGGGTTGGTAAATTGGCACCCTGCCATTCAGATTAAGAGAAGGGAGTGCAATTGGAGCATACAGTGACACGCGCTCACACAAACACAACATTAAAGAAAATTCAATCTTTACAAGACTGGACTCTTATTCTCTGTGCAAAATAAGGGTAAGACATCTATTGCTTAGTAAATGTTAGTAGTACCACGTCATCATAGAAACCTTCAGAAATATGTGCTTTTAATAATCCTGTGATTTTGAAATTATCTGAGGAGTGAAATTCAACTTGTTCAGAGTCCTGTGGGGTGCATAGTTTTGACTAAAAAGAGCATTTTTAGTGTTTATAAAAATATACAAATATAAGCCTGCTCTGTACAAAGACTGAACGCTGGTTTTATGCTGTTGAAGTTATGGATTTCATGAGAGTAACTGCAGACAAACTCACTGCTAACTCTACTTTCTCTTTCTGTGTCTCTCTCTAGACAAGACCAAGGAGTTCATGCTTCGTTGCCGCCACAGTCATGAGCAAAGCACACAGATAAAGAAAAAGAAGTCAAAATGCTTCTCTCTGATAGGCTTGAATCTTCTCTGTAAAGACAAAAAGGCCACAAATTCCCACCCCTCGGACAGTCTCGTTCATTTCACTTCTGTTATCAGTTGTGCACTGTGCGGAGGGACCAGTGCGTTCAGTCCGCCATCCACCTTGGCCCCGTCTTCCAGGGATCTGTTTGTTGGACCGGTCCTGCCGCGCCCTGTGCTTAGGGATCAGTGGACCCCTCCGTTGTAGGACTTCCCGTACATGTTGAAATCTGTTTCTACGAAATGTGTGGAGACAGGCTGCTTGTACAGAGGGTTGGAGGCCTGAGATTGTGAGAGAAACAGAAGGCATTTGATTATGAGCCTCGTATTTCTGGTACTTGGAGAAATGGTAAATGATGTCCAAACAAAATGTAACTGGTGAGGGAGATCATCCTTACCATCTCGTATCGGGCACGTGAGCGTGCGCTCTGGAAGCGTGCAAACTCTCTCCGGTCATGAATAGTGATGACCAACTTCCACACAGCGAGCAGCACAACTCCCACCAGCAGGATGCTGCCGACCACGGCCAGCAGCACCATCAGGGCATCTGGCCCGCCACCACACTCTGATATGGGGAAAGGTAAATTTATACTTTGTTAGCCATGGAGGGCACAACCATCAGTGTGAGCAGCACTCCAACAGTTTGGCATTTCCCTGAATTTGGAATTGGCTTTGCCTGTCTGTGTGGTGTCCAGCACAGTGCACAGGTGAGAGGAGAAGCGCAAACAGGTGGGAGGTTTGTTCAAATGAGATAGTGCCAAGTGAGCTGTTAGCATCTCAGAGCCACGTATGTTTCAGGTGTTTCAATATAAATAAACTATTGTAAATGTGCATTGAACCAGGGACTGCATTTAGATAAGCAACATCAGGAAAACAGTCTGCAACTGTAACTATCTATAACTGTCGCTTCTCCTTCAGTTCATTAAACCTCTGCAGCCATCTGAAGGCAGCAGGAGAGATGTTTTGATAAATCTTCTGCCTGAAGCATATTTTCCTAACTTTTTTCTTTGCTGTTTTTAAATCAGCATTTGATACTTTATTCTTGTATCAGATTATACAACACCACATCTGATGCCGTGTGTTCCTCCCATGCTGCTCTGCTGCTCTCTTTCCCATTTGTTGAGCTGCTGTTGTCATGCTTCACTTTGATTGGCACAGCTGTTTCAGAGCTATAAATGCAGTGATGTAACTGGCTGAATTTCTGAGTGTGTATTTATTAATCCCCACACGCTCTGATAGTAGCCAGCATGGAAAGAATCATCTATACTGTAGAATCTTTACAAGTTATTCGTCATATAAAACAAATTAAAAGGAACCTGACTCTTAGCAGGTGTCAAATTCGGACCTAAAACCCACTGTGGTTAAAAAGGAAAGAATACATCATTTGTTGTTGTTGAAAGTACTGACCTGGCTCTTTAAGAGCTGCGAGGATGGACAGTCCACTGACGTGCTCAGAGTAAGTGAATTTCATGACACAATCATTGTCTGTCTTATACAGACAAAGCACAGCACCGGGGTCGTCAGTTTCTGAGAGGGAAAAACAGAGAAACACACTCAGCTTCAGTCACTTGAAGTAAATTTCTTCGTAGGGCTTATTACGATGAAAGGACAACACGGAGAAAAGGCAAGAAAATAACCTAGAAAAACACTATAAAAAAATAATGAACAAAACCAAATGACAACAGCATGCTGGAGAGCAAGAACAACCTCCCAAACAACGTGTTGAGTTCACTAAAGGTCACTTTTACTGACTTGTTTTTGCTAACTATCTTCATGCTTCTTTGGTCTTTATGTTAATTTATGGAAAATTCTTCTAATTGGGCAAAGAACTATAAATTTCTCATTTTTATGTCTTAATTTGAGGGAGGTGATACCATTAATATTATCATCAGATCAAAGTTTGGCTTCAGATTCAGGAACAAAGAGAAAAAAAGATGAAGTAAAATCAATGGGGAATGTCGTGCTCAGGGAAAAACACTTGTCACATAGCCTGAATTTCTTTGCTGTGATATCACAAAAAATGTATTCCCTGATTGAGACTTTCAGTCAATCTTCATCACCCAAAAAGTCTGAAAAGCTCATGAGGGTGGGTGAGGTCAGACTGCCCTGGTCCACCCCTCCCTGCGCTCAGCCCCCCCATCAGCCCCTCCCACTCTATTTCATGCACAAAGTATCTGGAATGTACATGTGGAGTCCATTAAGGCCAGTCAGATGGCTGAACTAGCGGGGAATGCGATGAAACACGTAAGATCTGGGCCAGGGCCATGCTGGGCCAATATGGAATGGTCTTATAATAGCCTCTATAACTAAACACACGACCGACAGTCCCCTTTATCTCCTCTGTGCAAAGCAACGCAGCATCTCAGTGCTACGAATGGCCATAAATCACTGTGCACTTATTGATACATTCCTAAACATCTCCTGACTGTCTCCCAGCCTTAGAGACAGACATACTCATAGTAAACACACACTTCCTGCTTTTTAAAATGACACATGAGAGAGGCAATGCTTTACAACACGTATATGTTGGTTTAGTGGGTGGATTCTCCCTACAGAGAAGTAAGGACAGAGGAGGTTTGTGTGGGATTTTATACTTGATTGGACTCAACTCTTTGAACCAAAGGGGTTTGGCTGGGGGCGGCTGTTGTTTCCTGCTGTGTGGAGTGAGGCCCAGAGTGACACCTGCCACATAATAATATAAACATCCAGGACATGAATGACCAGTGCACACTTTGTGTGCTTTCATGAATCACAGAGGTGGGGGGTCTTAAACAAGAAAAGATGTGAGGGCTGTGATGCCACAAAAACAACCACAGACAACCACAGAGTCTACAGCAATTCTAGCACCTGTATGAGGCAGAGCTGTGCTTTGAGTTAAATGCTAACATCAACATACTAACATGCCTACAGTGACAATGCTAACAGACTAATGTTTAGTTTAGAGTGTTAGCTAATGGAAAGTCAAGGGACCATTGAAGTTATTACAGTTTAGAAACATCAAGTCTAAATAACATGTTGTTCAGAGGAAGAAGGTCAGAGGATCATTAGAGTCAGTAGGATTCATCCTCTGTGGATCATGACTATCTATACAAACAGCCCATGATGATAATAAAGCTCATAAAGCAACACTCCATGAAAGACTATGGTTACACGTTTACTCTCTCCTTTAAAAAAATCATATCTAATGCAATACATTTTTAATTATCTAGTCCTAGACCTAAATATCATCTCCTCCTGTAGTTTTCCCATTCATTCAGCATCATGTCTGTAAAGGAGATGTCGCACGAGCAGCATGCTAGCAGAGCAGCAGCAGCTCCAGCGCTCCATCGCAGGAGGTGTTCAGGTATAGTCCTGAGCTGTAGGTCACCTGTGCTTTGGAAGCACTCAGAGCCCAGCACATGATCACTGGTTGTGTGGGTAAAATGCAGGAAAACAGGCTCAAAGCTAAAAAAATATGGCTTCAGGTTACATTTGTGCATATAGTGTGAGTGAAAGTGAAAAGGAGTGTATCTGTTCAGTTAGTTGTGCGTGAAAAACACAGTTGAAAAGCTTTCTGTGTGTAAAAACACTTAGGCGTTCTGCTTAATAACAGTAGAGAAAACCCAGCATTTAAATGGGAGTTTCAGTGTCTTGCTCAAGGACACTTCGATGCATGGATATCAGGGACAAATCACCAGCCTTTTGATTCAAGATTCATGTCTGACCTGCTCCACCAACTGAGCTACAGCCTCTCCAGACACAACTGCCCCAGATTTTAATTCAGTACCATAGCATAATTCTGTTAGAACTGAATATGTAAGGCAACTAGCACAATTTTCTACAGGTCATTACCTAATGTAACTGCTTGATTACATTCATGTGTTCATACACATTTAGCCATTTTTTAACATGAACATTTAAAATCTGGTTATTCTTGGAATGTCAGCATGCTGTTTGGCCCCTGTGAATGTCTGTATGTGCTTTCTCACGCAAGAGGTGTTAAATATATCTCATGACGTCTTACTGTACTTTGGCAGGGCCCCACAATAACAACAGTGTAATAAAAAGTGACAGTCGCAGAGGTATGTAAGATGAAAAGTGAAACTGTTGCAGATGCTACAGATGTTGAATACTTTTCTCTGCCAGCCAGCTGGTCTGTTTGCGTGTGTATAGCATGAGTGTGTACTCACTGAGGGTCTCCATAGTGATGATTTCATCCTTGCACAGGCGCTGGCAAGTCTGGTTGTCTGCGAGTCGTCCTGAGTTGAAAAGCCGGCACTCGATACACTCCCTGAAGCAGAGGAGAAGAGGTTCAGAGGAAAAAAACAAGCACAGTGTATACTCTCCTTCTTTTTATCTGCATTTATGAACTAGCAATCAATATGAGCAATCCTCTAAGTTTGTTATTATAATGCTGTTTGTTATTTTTGCTCTGAGTGCGTCAGCTGTTGAAAATGTCCCACTGCTCTCCCTTAAAACACTGGGAATCTCAGCAGAAAGCTGTAAGCAACTTATCAGTGGGTGAACCGTGCAGCACAGAAAACAAATAAACTGCAGCCGGTGATTTCAGTTACTGATAGTTCAGTGTGTGCATCAGTGAGCGATGCCAGCACAGTCACTCTGAGCTTCAGGGGCATTTTACAGATGAAAAGAGGCTGTGCAACTTCTGTCCGAGGCTTTCAGCCACAACAAATTCACAGTGACACTCCGCTCTCCTCAGATTTATTACAGGGTGGTTGTGTTAGACTGTATTTGGCTAGGTGTGCCTAATAAACTGCCAACTGAGTGTATGATATATAACAATACAAAAACGCAACAAAAAGCTGTGATGCATCCTGTATCTTGCTAATGCAGAGCTGCCAAATATTTAAACTGCTTTGCAAATTTGAATACACTGTGCAGTTGTTATGTAGGAAAAAATATATACATATACCAAAAATCTTATATTTAATTGGATCTGGCTTTGGTACATTGAGGACATCCCTGAACATTCCTGAGCTCAAAACCCCCTGGATCTGCACAAAAAACAAATCACTTCTTCCTGAACCTGTGGCCTAATTTTGCATCATATTGTAGTTTTATTTTTTGACTCTGCCACTAAACCTACTAAACTAAAACTAAAACTTAGAGTGGAGGGCTTTAAAATAAAGAAACTTGCAAATTTCATTTTCAGGACATAATATTTGGTTGCCTCTTACCACAATCGTGGACACACATTACTGTCAAAGCAGTCTGTCTCTAAACTCTAGTCTGCTCAAGGGGTCAAAGCTTGTTCCGTACAGACTGCCTCTGCCTTGGAAAACTGGAGCCATGTGTATATAAGGAGGCGCGTTGAGAGGACACAGCAGTAACCCTGCTCTCACAGAAGACCATTCTCTTTACTAGACGTCTGATAGGGATTTAACCCCAACCTCAAAGAGCCTGAGCTGCCACACTGAGTGATGCAAGTTCAAACGGCAGGGCAACAGTTTCACTTCTTGAGGTCACAAATGGCATGAGAGTTATCTGAACAACTCTCTTATGACTGTGTCATCAAAGCTTAGATAACTCCATCAGTGAGTGAGTTATGCGAGGGTTATGACTCGATGTGTTTGATGATTTGACCTTTTCCCTGTTTGCCTGCCTGACTGCGTCTCATCACTGAAGCAGGTCCCTGAAGTCAAACTGCTGAATGTTTTTACAATTTTTCACTTTCCGTCTCCCACACAGAACCCATCTACCTTTACCATCAACTGACAGAATCATCACAAAAAATATACATGCTAATTCCTCGGTGATGTGAAGCGCTCAGACTTTACCTTTTAGTGCCACAGGCATCGGGGCAGGTGGGGCATTTTTCACAGGTATCTCCAAAGGCCCCCGGCTCAGTGCACTGACAGCGGCCGCACACGCAGTTACCTCGCCCGCTGCACATCTGTCCGTCATCTGAGATGCAGGACGACGTCTCCGTGGAACAGTTACAGTTGTCGCCAATGTAACCAGCATGGCATTTACACTCGCCGCAGTGACATTCTCCATGACCTGGACAAGAGAAGAGTAAAGAGGACGTTAGCACAAACTCATTCAAATCATTACATCTGCGAAGCTAGAAACAACAAATGTTTGGCATTTTCACTTTAAAAAAATGATTACTTGACCATGACAATAGCTGCAGATGAATTTTATCTAGATCAACGAATCGTCGCAGCTCTAGTAAGACATCATGTGATAACAACAGTAAACAGTACATGTCTGAGTTGAGCGCAGCAGCCTGCTGCTGGTACGAATGACAACAGTGTGAATTTGTTTATTTAAGATCAGATAAGATAATCCTTTATTAGTTTCACAGTGGGGAAATTTACAAGAAGGAAAAAAGCAAAACTGCTGAACACAAACAGCAAATGTTCTGAGGCATGAACTCAAAGAGTCAATACCACAAACACAGAGGCATTGTGCAAAGGACCAATATGCACCAGTATGTAATTGCTGATCTCTATTCCTCTGGGAAAGTATTCAACCAAATTCTGAACCCGGCTGCAGCGATTTGCTCCCATTCAGCAACAAGAGCATGAGTGAGGTCGGTGTTCCAGTACATCACAAAGGTGGTGGATAGAAAAACCATTTCTCTATGGACCTGGCTTTATCCATAGAGGCTGTGCATGTTATAGCCAGAAAGGACTTCCTCCAAACTGTATACTATTCTCTAAAACATAATCTTATTTGATTTTAACAGTTTCCCGCAAGGGATAAATAAAGTATTTCTGATTCTGATTATTCTGTTGCATTAAGATTTCTTTAAACTGCAGTAAAAGGGCCCAAATAAGAAAAATCTCTGGACCAAAAGGACACAAAACTATCGTGAACATTTAACAACAGATATTTTTGGCCATATAGTGTATGACAAAATTCTACAATCAACAAGTGCCATGAATAAACGTTGCCTGTATTTGTGATCAATGTCCGTCTCCTCAGTATAAGTGTGTGTGTTATCCTGAGCTGTAATGATGTGAAAAAATAATTTTTGAGTAATTTATCTTAAATCTCCTTTGTTTAAAAAAATAACTGGACAAAAAAGTAATTCCTCCAGTGTGAGAGTCAAGCTCACAGTTTCCGCTTCCTGAGAGAACAGTTTGACCTTTGTTGCTGCAACAGTGAAAAATTAGAGCAGCTGGAGTTTTACAGCAGTGACCTAATCCACGTCTACTACCAACACAGGGCAAAGTGCCTCTTTTGTACCACACTCATTAACTTGTTGTCTGCACTGGAATAAATCCAACAGCAGGCAAGCCTTCAGGGACTAAGTCGTGCCCCACTGGACTTTGTTGAAACTGTGATTTGTCTCGGTCGTCCTGCCCCAGGCCACCCTAAAACAAGTCATTGACTCCTTGCTTTACTCAACAGGCTTATTTCACACTAGTTGTTCCAAGACCCTCCACAAAGACCACATTCATTAAGCTGCTGTCAGGGATCGATAAGGAGTGGACAGAGAAGAGATGGGCACGCTTTATCAAAGCAGACTCAAGCGGGTCAAATCCAGGAATTCTGTATCAGAGGAAATATGTAGAATGATAGATGAGTGGTGATGATCCTGAGCTGGAAAATTGTTCTAACAGAATTCCCAACGGGATCTGAGCTGTTGTAAAAAGCAGCATATGGCATCATTAAGGTGCCTGGAACCCCCCCAGTCCCTTGTGAAAACCACATAGTGTTAGGGAACATACATTGCTGCATTTAAAAACAATTAGTCAGTTAATCAATTCTACTGATTCACAGAAAATTAAACAGTAATTACAGTATATTGATAACCAATCCTTTAGGTCATTAGTCGAGCAAAATGCTGAGCATTCCCTGGTTCCAGCTTCTTCACTGTGAGGATTTGCTGCTGAAACCAACATCTAATAGAGAAATGAATTGTCAGATTAATTGATAATGAAAGAACTGTTAGTTGCAGCCCTAGATCAGTCAGATCTTATAACTGCTATTTTTGAACCTGGGCCTTATATTCCCATATTTTTGGGTGTAAATGATTGATAGACACAAAAATCGGAGCAGTATTGAGCAATAACAGTGTACCTGGCAACAGCTGCTACAGTGTGATCCAATGGGCAATCATCTATTTAAGTGCTTGTTTTTCCCACTGACAGGCTCAGATTGTTATTTTAAGTGTCTGACAATGTTATGGATAGGATTCCTACAGAGGTAGACCTTTTTATTAAAGAGTAAGATCCTTTTTATTTAACCAGAAACATCTCTATATATCACTACCAGACTCCACTGACAAAGACAATAATTTTACCAAGCAGAAGATGTTAGTTGCTGGCCAACTGCTGCCTTGATTGCTTAGTTTGTGTTACTGTGTGGTACTCTTACCTAAAGGATCTGAATACTTTTTCAATTACTGAAAGTCGCACATATCAATTGCCCATTGGATTACACTGCAGCAGCTTTTCACAGTGGCCCTTTTACACTGTTCTTGCTCAATACTGCATCGATTCCATCAGTCATTTACAATCATTTACACATTAGGTCATGATTAAAAAATTATCCTTTAAGACGAATCAGTCTTTTGTTTCACACACTGGCAGTCACTATCATCAGGGAAATTACTCTAAGCTCTTTCATAAAAAGCCTTTGTACTGTTCTGTATACCTGTTGGAATAAGCAGTTACAAGCAACAGTCATTTTTCCAACAACTGCCATTACATTTGCCTTTCTAAGGAGTTCAAGTGAAGACAGACTTATGATCTAACAGAGGAGTGAAGACTGAGAAATTAGGTCACTAACAAATGAAATCACTGTTGTCCGTCTAGGAGTGGCTGTTCCTTCTGTCCAACAAACACTAATGACAGTTGGGGATAAGAACAATAAGATTATGCTGCCACTCAACCTCAGACACAGGAGAAGAAAAACAGAGTCTATGATTAGACCCAGATCCTCAAAGAGGTCACAGAGACTTCTAGAAGTGAACAGGAAACATCCTGTCTAATCATCAGGGTTGTGCAACACACTGTCTGGACTAACACACATGCAAAAAAAAAACATTGTTCTATTTTTGTATAGACGTGTCTCACTTCTTAATTATTCATTGCATGTTGCAGAACTGTCCATTTTTAAACTGGAAAAGCTGACACTGATCAAATTAATTCCTTTTTTGTGTGGTTGAGAGTCTGGAGCACCACTCCCAAACCTCAGTCTGTGGAGGCTGCCATGACGAGTGGCATGTGGCTGAGTCACGATACCAGCTCTGGGAATGTGTCCTTAAATGACAGCACTGCTGCCCGGGCATTCAGAGGGCAAGAGATTGTTTTTTTTTCATGTGGATAAAAGGAGTGAAAGTGCAGCTGCTTTGACATGGGATTATTGTTTGACAAGTCCTGAGGAGCTGCTACCAGGTCTGCTATCTATAAACAAAACTCTCCTCTGCTTATTAGGTTTGTCTGAGAGAGATTAAGCATGCCTGTGGATTTGGTTTCACAGCCATTTAGTTTGGGAAAGGAGATGCATCATAAACGCTCTTTTCAGCCATAGCAGGCAATCTAAGATAAAGCTACTATATATTACCTGCTCAGCACCAAACAGCAAACAGACATAGTGGAACATTTAGCTGCTAAAGAGCCAGATACTTCCTTCAGGGCTTGCTGGAGACCAAAAACAGAGCTAAAAGATACACAAACCTGACTTTAAACGTATTCTGATGTAGCTCCCTTACTGCTGGATATGTAAATAGGCCCAACAATAACCGAAAGCAAAGTACTTCTGCTGATGGAGCCAGCCCATTCACTGGGAATTCTGCAGGAACAATCACATTCTGCAACATAAGAGATCCTATCAATGATATATAGCTTAGCTTTTATCACATCATCAGTTAGAGCCATCTCCTCCTTGTCAAATTATGGTCAGGTACTGCCTCTTTATCTGGATATGGGAAGCTTCCACCTCACCACACCACTCTTGAGATGGCATCCTGACAGAAGAGAATACCAGCACTCAACACTACACAAGCCCACATCCGATAACCATCGTCATGCCTTAAAACAGATGTTTGGAGCAAGTGCAGCGGCTCTTTATCCCTCCATTCTTTTTACTTTTGGCTGTACTGTCAGGCCATTTTGACTCACTGCTAAACGGTGAGATTAAACACTGCTCATGATAAACACAGCTGTGGCAGAGGAGGAGATATGGAATGTGTTCAGATCCTTCAGAGCTGTGACCCTCCTCTTTAGCTCGCAGCTTTTCCATGACGTTTCTGTAGACGTTCTGTCAGCCTGGACAAGCAGCCAAGTTGGGGCAAAACTGACCCAGAAGAAAGAGCTGCTCAGACAGTTCTGAGACTTTCACCTCAGACAGTAGGCTGTTTTCACTTTCCTGACTGAGTCCGTCAATTCCTCTACTTCAGATAGAGTTTGTGACGGATTCAGAGTTCTGTTAGCTGTCAGATCAGAGAAAGAGAGAGAGTGACAGGCATACAGGAGAATGAGCAAACCAAAGCAGGGAACTCAGTCTCAGTCTGGTGCAGCAGGATCTGCCCCATGCTGCTCACTTCCTCTTCTGAGGGGTTTATACATCACTGAGTTAATTCACATCTTGCATTGCTACCGCTGAGCGGGATGAAAAAGAGGGACAGAAAAACCTCTAGAGCCTTCATCTCCTCGCCTTTCAAGTCCTCACAATACACCACTGACCAAGTACACATACACAGGGGTCTGAGTTTTTTACTTTTTTGCCTTTAAGAAAAAATCTGTAATCAGTGAGGCTGCAAAATGACCATCTATAGCAAAGGAAAAATGCATGATGACTCATATGATGTTGTTCTGCCTGTATACAGTATGTGTTGACGTGCTGATGCACTTTATTTTGTAGCCTAAAGGTGTTCCTTAATTTATCATCACACAGCATTTCTCTTTACCCCACCACCTTTTTCAAGTGTGGGTGAATGGAGTAATGTACAACAACTTTCCTAAATGACTTTTTTATACCAGTACTTTTTCTGTTTATTTGAGCATAATATTCTGGCACTCTACCCTTCACATATATAGACAAGAATCGCTCAGCAGAGCTCATACCTCTGTCAAGGCCAAACAATCCTACACATGTCTGTCTGGCTCTTAATAATAGAAAAATAAAAGGAAAAAAGATGTGGTTTCCTGGCCCATTACCCATCCCTCCACCAAGTTTGGTGCAAATTGGTATACTACTTTTTGCGCAATACTGCTAAAAATAAATAGACATGGGTGAGAACATAACCTCCCTGGAAGAGATAATAGAGCAAGGTTTTGTTTACTCTTGAGGTGAGGCCATTTTGTCTAACTGCTCTTTCCAAAGTTGAGAGTGAACTCTGAAACTCAAAGCAAAGCAAATCCCATAAACACACAATATACAATAAACCACAACATCTGCATGTTAGATTATTGGCTGACCAGTTTAATGCCAGTAAGAAAAAGCTTTAAATAAATAGCATAAGACTCAAACACAGAAAAATCACTGATCACTGAGATCACTGTACCTCCTGTACATCTTGTGGCTGGCAGCCCCTCGCTAGTGAAGCATCAGCCTGCTAAAAATGTAACATAAGCTGGATTACAGCCTGTCTATTCTGTCAGACTGGCTGCCTTTGAAGACACAATTATGGGATCAAGAATATATTTAACATTAAACCAATAGCAGCACCAGACACAGAACAGAGACAGCCTGTAAATGCATTCCCATATTTTCTGCCTAGAGACATACTGGATTTCAACATCACATTTAAACAGACTTAAGCAAATATTTGGATTATACAAAGAGGAAATGAGCTGTTGAGTTATTTTTAGAAGGATTTTATTTGTTGTACCACATCATGCAAATGTGCAGCAAGAGCTTGAGCTTTAAAATCAAACAGGAGCTCAACTAAAGCTGCCCCTCTTCATAAAAGCAGTCTAAATAAACACAATGTTCACAGAGCAAATCATACAATGACATCTCTGTTGTGCATAACCAAATATTTCCTGTCTGCACTGATAGAGTGAACAAAGAAGTGTCTCACACATCACTCTCTGTCTAGAGAGACAGGGCTTGGACACAGATGTGTAGCTGTAAGATGTCTACAAACCTCAAAGTCTCAGTTGTTGTAGAGCAGCTGGGCATCATGTCTAGCCTTGTGAGCTTGAGTTATTCAATTCTATGTTTTCATTCTGGTATGAAGAAAGATTAAAACCTTTTTAGAGCACAATTTCAACACGTCTAACTGGTACAGAAGCTCAGACAAACCACGCATACGATCAGTTTCATATCAAGCCAAGATTCTATCTGGTCTGGAGGAATCATTAGCTATAAAGCTAGAGAGGTCGTCACACTGAACTCAGTAACCCTCATTAGGAATGTGCTGTCTGATATGATGTGGTAGCATGCAGAGGGACTGGATGGAGGGCTGAAACACTCCCTCTCCTTCACTTCCTGCAGTGGCGGTCACAGAGCTGTCTGTGTCCCAGAGGCTGCAGTGTGTTTGTGTGTGTATGAAAAGAAAACATGGCCCTCTAACCTCCTGTACCTCCGGTTGCAGTCCAAAGCATTGCCCTCTTCTCTGTGCTCTCAGCTGAGCCTGATGAAAAGCTTGACTGAATATTTGTAATACCTGTGGTTTGCCTGCATCACATGAAGAATTCATACATTTGGGGGGAAAGAAACACGTAAAGAGGTAACTAGTCTGTCCCCAGAGAGGATGGAAAAGCCATAAAGGCTTTATTTCCTGTGCCTTCCAAGAATCCTGCTGTACATTAATGGCATACCTGCATATAATTTTCAAAATAATGTTGCTATAAAAATATGCATGAAGGTAAATATTACGCCAAAGCAGCAGGACTATAACTTCCAGTTTCCATGGAAAGTGACATCTTGAAATTTTCATATTATGAATAACTAAACATCATTCTTATTACTTTTAATGTTTTTTTTTTAATGTCCAATAACAGTTGTAGCAGTTTAACCAAGGTAAACCAGACATTTCTGCCCAAACCTCCAGTATGTGACATGTCCACAAAATCTCAACAGCAAGGCAACCTGATCAGATGCTCATAGCACCTCAACTGACTCCTTTCAAAATAAAGAACATCTCTTCCCCCATCTTGTCCCTGAGGGAGACAGCCTAGACATGTAGCAAAGGAAACTACTATCAGCCGTTTGTATCTGCATTAGAAAGAATGCCTCTAGGGACACAGTCACAGGGCTTTAAGTACACGAGCACATAAAGACCCCTCTAGTGTCCTTTTACTCCACTCCTCTTCTCACACACTTGGTGGCATCACACACAGGTGTATGGAGGTAACCCACTCGCTCTAGGGAGATAACTCCATTAAATCACTGCACAGCCGGGAGCTTGTGAGTTTTCCTCACACCTGACTAATGCCTCTTACTGTGGGCAATTCCAGACAGAATCCATCAAACGTCCCAGAATCAGATGTGAATCTACAGTATGTCTAGTTGTTACTGCTCCATCTCCAGCACTAGCTTCTGTTCCTTCCCCATTTCAGAAAGAATCAGAAAGAGGACAGTGCATGTGTAGGGAGAGAGAGATTTCCAATCATAGAGGGCTTAGAAAACCAGCTAATACTCACATTTGAGAGGCTGGAAACAGTAATTTTTGCTTTATAATATATTGTTTTACTACTTTTGTGCCAATCCACCAATTGAGTGATCCTTTCAGTATCAGGCATTTTGATTCTTTGTGTCTGCCATGAAAATATGTCACCATTGAAATCCTGGGTAGCTAGTGTAATTCAACTGTCTCTGTGACAGACAAAAGTTCAATGTTAAAACAGCTACCGCAGTTTATTCTAAAAGAAAAGTACTCCAGTGTAGTACTATACATAACTTAAGCATTGCAGCATGTCAGTTAATACTACTGTTGCTTCTTTTGTCTGACTAAATTTAAAAAAGTCTAATGACAGAGTGCTTTGTGCAGACATATCTATCATAGCATGAAGCCCCTCCCTGACCCTGGGAAGAAATGCAGATTATGACTGTATGACTTTAAATGAAAGCTCTGACAGCAGAACAATATCACCAAAAACCACTCAACTTAATTACACAGTAGGCTGCAGGATAAGATTACTGTTTGGTCATAGGCTCAGACTGCCCTGGGAGTGTATTTCTTATTTTGTGTGTCTGAACGAAAAACATACAGAGAAAATTTAAACAGTAGCTGCTCCCATCGTGTTCAAACTCAGTCCAAGGTCACAACGTGCCAAGATGAAGGGATGGTTTGTTTGGACTTGTTTCTTCCTTGAGGAGAATTTTAAATACATTTAAGTGTCCAATAAAAGCGCACAATGGAATACACTTATTTGTAACTTCAGGGAATGGTACTGGTCGAGAGATTCCTGCCCATTTGTGGTCAACTGTCATTTCAGTCTCCCAAACCCTTCAACTCCACATCAGCAAACCTCTCCCTGCCACACAAAAACTGCCAAAGCAGATATGGAAAAAGAAGTGATGCTTTCATGAGGAACAAACCCCCCCCCCACGCAGTGAAACCCTCTTAGTAAGTAAATGACAGCAGCTTCTGTAAACAAGGGGAGTCAGGGAGCAAGCAAACTGCTGACGAGGCAAAAGAAAAAATTTTGTTTCCACAAAAAAAAATAAATAAATAAATAAATAAATAAATAAAAAAAAATCACTGACAGAACAAAAGTTCACTCTCCAACAGGAAAGAAAGGCTTTTACAGAAACTTTAAGTTCACTAGAGGACACTGCCAAAGTTTAAACAGTCAGATTTTCTGTCATTCACGAGGAACGGTTTTGAATCCTCCTTCAGGGCTAAAGGCTCGGACACATACTCTTCTGATAAGAAGGAAACAGGACTCACAGAGGTTCTTCTGTCTGTCTCTCCAAACTCAGAGCTTTGAAGCTTTGCTACCCAGGAAGGAAAATAAGCAAACTCTATGGAAGGCGTGGGGGGTGGGGTAAATGTCATCCAATTTGAGGGAATAAATAGTTCTGGAGATTAACTGTGTTTAGCCAGATATGGCCGGTGGATTATTAGGACTTAACTTATGTCATGTGAGATTAATGAAGGCCCATGATTCAAAAATGATTTAAAATCCAGACAGTACAAACAGAGTCATAGTCCCAGAGCACCAGCTCATCTAGTCTGACTGCAGAAGCCAGCAGCACACTGCAAAATATAAGAGCAGGTGGAAGAGGTGACACTTCTGCTATGAGAAACTGATACGACAGACCTGCAGTCCTGCTCACGAATAACAATGACAATTTGTCCGCAGCTCCTCTTTATTGGACAAGAACATTATTAGTTGGAATGATTCACTTTATCTTGAGCATTAAGGATGGAGTTGGAGCAAGGAGGTGGTTAGCATAGCTGAGATGGTTGCTGTTCCATCTCTGCAGAGGATTTCTGAAGGTCTGTTAGAGCTGCAACAAGACTGCTGGTCACCTTCCTGTTCCCTCTTCTCCAGTCACTGAGTTTGGAAAGATAGCCAGCTCTAGGAAGAGTCCTCATGTTTTAAGTAATCTGTTTCACATTGATGAAGTCCACTGTGTTCCTGGGAATATTCAAAGCTTTAAAAATGTTTCATACCCCTGTCCAGATCAATGTTTAGACACACTTTGAATGCAGAGGTCTGTGGCAATTTCCTAAATAGTGGGACCATATACATACAGACATTTGACTTTCTAAATTATGTCCAGTCAACTGATTTTTTCTAGACAAATCTCAAGGATAATGAGTGCAAACAAGGAGCAAGATTTGATGCTACTAACACAGCCATCAAAAAGGGGGATGTTCGAAGAATCATCAAATAGTTCCCAGTAAATATCTGATAGAATTTTCCCTTGAAATGCCCTCTTTACCCCTCATACAACACCCCTTTTCACATTACTGTTTGTGTACGGATCAAACAAGCAAGATACAATGCGTTTATAAATTAGTTTTAAGGGTGGTGGCGGGCATATATTTGAAATTTGGACCGTCACACTAGCTGTTTCCTCCAGCTTCCTCCTGGCTCTACCTCCAAACCTAACACACAGACGTGAATGATATCGATCTTGTCGTGTAACTCTTAGTAACTGCAAATAAGCCTGTTTCCTAAAATGGTAAACTATTTCTTTTGAAGCTTTCACAGCTACAAAGGCTACAATTAAAAGATACTGTGGTGAAACAGAATATTCTGCTCTACCACACTGTTTATTCCACTATTTATTACATCTTTTGAAACTAATTCCATGTGCTATACTTAAAGCCCAACTTCAAATAGGGTCTTCTGTGATGTGTGTTTTGTATATGCTGCCCAATTTTTAGCTGACATGTTCTCCTTTAAAGGGCTGTTAAAGCAGTATTACTACCCTATCTGTGTGTGTGTGTGTTTTGTTCAGGGTAAGACAGCTAAAAAATGTGGGCTGTTAAAATTTGCAGGCCAAGACAAGCTCTCTCTTGAACGCTGAGCCAAGTTCATCATCAGAAATAAACAGACAGCTAATATCAGCTCTGTATGAGATGTAGGGGGTAAAAACCTTCAAAGACAAACAACTTCTTCTCTGGCTAGGTTGTCTTTATGTGCCAGTAAGCAAAGGATAATGCTACCTTTAAAATAACCAGCCCACAGAGCAAACTAACACAATGCTCACTAAAACTAAAAGAAGCAGGATCACATTGTGTAAAATTACAGGTATCAGAGGGTCTAACGTGTGTGATTTTTATGTGAATAACATCACATGCTTGACAGACAACAGTCATTACCAGCCATGAAAATAGTATTTATGTCTAGATTCTCCTCAGTCACCTCAGTCATAGGATGCCTTAACCATCCACTGACGTTACTCACAGTCAGCAGAAAACAAAAGCCCATAAAAACAAACAGAGAAGGGCGACCTGGAGACACAACGATTACCTCTGTGACCCGAGTTTCATAACTCTGAGACAACCAGCTGTTTGTTAGACACTGACATTTCCTGAGTAAGCATTTCATCTGTTGACACTCCATTTAATGCTGGTGAAAAATGCTAATCATCTCTAAAACAAACTGGAATGCTGCATGCTAAGATTGGTCATTTTTTGATAATGTATATAGGGGTTTTACACCACTTGTGTGTTGGGTGGGTGGCACTGCAGAAATGCCATTCAAAGGAATAAAGTTAATCTCCTTCCTCCTCTGCTAGTTAGCCTCAGTTCCACCACTTTTCATCTGTTGTTTGGTTGAACACTTCTATCTTACTCACTGCTGTTTCCAGAGCAGGCTTTACAGGATCTCCTCATGATATTTCAAGTGGAAAAGCTGCACAAAAAGCTGAAAAGCAAAGCCTTTTTGCTGTAACAGTGGCTCATTTACTTTGGCCTACTTCCCTGAACTTCCCTGAAATAAACAAAACCAGGTTTGGGAAACTTTACCAAAAAAATCCTTTGCCAAAGTCATTACGTCTTCTGAAGTAATACACATATAAGCTCCAACAGAACCTCCAGTGGAGGTCCTGCTGTCCCATGGACATGGCCTCCACTACAACCTGATACATGTGCCTTTAATCAAAGTTTTTAAAAGAGCCACTTTTATACTCTTAGATGACCAATCTTCAATGCATCTCACTTCTGCTTAGTTTAAAATTGAATTAAATGATTTTTTGACCACATTGAGGCAGCAGAGGCAAGCTGCTAACACAAGTTAATTACAGTCGTATATTTACACAATCAGCGTGTACAGAGCAACATTAGCATTTGGACAATGCATTGGGATACGATATGTGTTTCTGTTGAACCAGTAAATGGAGGGTTAATATTCATTTCATTATTTTAGCTCTGTTTTTGGTCTCCACCAGCTCCTGGAGGAAATATCTGGCTCTTTAGCTGCTAAATCACCAGGTAGTCTCTAACTGAGTCTGTCAGGTAGTGGACAGTTTTTTCCTGAACTCTGCTGCCTGCTGCGGTTGGGATGTTACAAGTGGTAAAACCAAAGCAATGCGCTGAAAGAAATAATAAATCTTCCCATAAAGCAGAGTTGGATGTAAACTCCTCCCTCTCCTCGCTGTTGAGTTGTTGCTTTGGTTTTACCACTTGTAACATCTCCCCCCCTCTCCCTCTCTCTCTCTCCTTCTTAACCCAACCGGTGGAGGCAGATGGCCGCCCACCCTGAGTCCGGTTCTGCTTGAGGTTTCTGCCTCTTAAAAGGAAGTTTTTCCTTGCCACTGTCGCCTAGTGCTGCTCATGGTGGGATTTGTTGGGTCTCTCTCTGTAAATACCTATTTTAAAGAGTATGGTCTAGACCTGCTCTATATGAAAAGTGCCTTGAGATGACTTGTTGTGATATGGCGCTATATAAATAAAACTGAATTGAATTGAATTGAATCTACAGGCTCATTGCTGCAGGGGACACAAAGGCATCTGATCCATTGTTAGTCTAAAAATATTGATTAAAGCAGCTAAATGGGATGTTCTAGCATTGGCTCCAGGCCGGAGCCTAATCATGCCAGGCCCAGAGCTGAAGCTGTCAGTATTAAATAATCAGTGTATGAAGAATGGTTACCACTCCCTGAAACCTTCTCTACACAAAGCTGAATGCAGGAGCTCTCCTTTATTTGTTTTTTCATGAGCACCCTGGTTCAACACACCGTGGACAGCACAGCAAGCATCCAACCGCCTTCAGGCAGCTGTGATTTTTTTTTTCTTTTCCTTTAATCCAACTCAAACAATTACAGTCAGCTGTTTAGCTTTAAGGATGTAAATCCTGGGGCTGCAACATTAACTCCCAGGGGCTCTTAATGCTGATGAACCACCCAAGAGGGCTGAGCTGGCCATGAGCCTACTGGACTTCACAGTGAGCCCTGATAACAGCTGCTGAACCCACAAAATGAAACCCAAACACTTTCAACACTTTTCACTTGAAAGACAGAGACAGAGACCTCAAAACACATCCAGTGCAAAGAAACACCTGGACGTATCTAAGGAACTTTATAAGTCTGCACACAGTGACAGGATCAGGGTGCGGCCTTGTATCTGCAGTAATTCACCAAAGAAACCTCAGGTCTTTTGTCTGCAGCGGTCAAGTTCAGTCAAGTCTCAACAACTCAACAGCGAGGAGAGGGAGGAGTCATCTGGTGTTTGTTTTACCTCAGGGTCCGAGGACTTAGTGTCAGGTGCCCAGGTGCGGCTCAGGCAGCTTTGTTAAGTCCACATAAAGTACACCTAAATTCCCCTTTCCCACGAAGATGGAACAATCCTGAATGTTGGCTAGGAATCACCAATATGTGACTTCACTGGGTAAAATTCACAACATGGGAACATTTGCACAGTCGGCGAGAGTTTAAAATATTTCTGATTAAAAATGTATCTTGGCTTCGGCAAATCAAACTGTTCCCAAATTGTTGCTGAGATGAGTACTACCACACTGCTGACATTCATAATCTCAAATCAAACTGTCATTTACACTTTATGCAATAGTCATTATTGTCAACAACTCATTTTTTACATCTTTGCTGTCATCTTATTGTTGAGAAATGACAACCTCACAGACTGAAATTATTACGTTTGAGATAAACTCGATGTCACTCTATTTTCAATACAGCCAGGTTAGCAGGTTACATCTAAGAGTAACTTTTCTCTACACTTAAAGAATAACTGATTGACAGGGGCAAAAATCTTTGCAGTCGGTCCACTACTGAGCAAGAACGGTGTACCCAGACCAAACCAACAGGTGTAAAGTACGTCCACTAAAGTACTTGTTTTTGCCACTAACAGGCTTGGATTGTTATTTTAAGTGTCTGACAACATTATGGACAGGATTCCTGTAGAGAAAGACCTTTTTTATTAAAGTGTAAGATCCTTTTTGTTTAACCAGAAACACTCCTATATGTCACTACCAGACTCCATTGACAATAACAGGAATTTTACTGAGCAGAACACTGGAGTTCCTAGTCTACCACTGCCTCCATCTGTTAGTTTGTTTGTGTTGTTGTGTGGTACTTTTATTAAGTAAAGGATTTGAATACTTCCTCCACCACTGAAAGTCACACAGTCACGCATTTCACATTGCTACTAATTCAGTAAATTTATATGGATGTATTTATTTGTTACATTTTGAAAGCAGTATTTAAGCCTGATGTTGCCTCACATATAAAAGAATGATCCCAGTCTCTTTCACACAGTGAGGCATACAGCTTATTGATTAAACACTGATGTCAGATCAGTGCTCTGTATTGGCCAACACTTTAACCCAAGTACCAGCATCAGGTACTGGGACTGAAAAAGTTGGATCGGTGCATCTCTATTCGCTGGTGATTGTAGACTGCCTGGGTGGCTGACAGCCAAACGTTAACGAAGACCAGACTCACTAATTGCTGCATGTTCAAGTAATGACACATAAAACACTAATGTGAACCACAGACTCCATTTTGCAGGAGGATAGACCTCAGTCCTTTCCTACTCAAAACAGCAGCTGACATACAGTGAGGCTTTAGTGCATGTGAGGATTTTTTTCCTTTATGTGAATGATAATGCCTATTGCAGCAGGTTTCAAAATACAATTCAAAAGTATTTTCATACTGTGCTTCAACCTTGACCTAACAGATGAGCTATAAGAAAGCAGAGGTATGTGGAGTGAAAAAAACCAATACATTATCTCAGTAAACCCAGAGGGTACAACAAGACACTCGCTGGTCCTGACGAGGATCAAACAAGATACTTTTATCGTATGTCATTCTCTATGGATCAGATGACATTCAGATGACAATGGGATCTCAGAAAAAGAATGCACATGCAGATCAAATACAAAGTTACATACAACATCTGGAATGTCAGTTTGGTTAACTGAAGTGCAGGGTTTATTTTCTGTGTCAGAGCTGCAGGGTAGCTGTTAGATCCTGAAGGAAGTCAGACCTGATCGTACATTTGAGCAGCACAACGGCAGCAACAAGCTTTAATTTTCTCAAGACGACAAAACTTTTTGTTTTAATGAGATGCTGATATTTTTTTGTGGGATGGAAAAGTATGTTTTGGGTGAGAACAGGACACAATGTTATTTTTCTCGTTTAAAATATGAGAAATATTTTTTCATGATGGCAGTTCAGAGCTGAAGCTGAAGCAGCACATATTTCCTTAATGGTGAAAGTGACTTTCACGAGTATTACCTGTGTTTCAACATGTTTTTGCTGCTGCGAGGATAACAACCTGAACTCCTTCATTTCACCTGCACGGTCTCCTCCTGTCAGACTGGACTGTTTTAAAACAAATAGACCATTTAAGCACATAAAAGGCACTTTGGGCCTGAAGAGAACTGCCTCCTTCAGCAAAGCACAGCTCCAATAATGCTAGGCACGGACATGAATAAACACATATGTTCCAGTTTACCCTATAAGGAGACACACATGCATGCACACACATGATGTGCACATGCACACACACACTCACAGGACACAGCTTTGGGACAGCAGTTTTATTTATGGGGTAAAAGAAGGTTTGTGCAAGTCTGGAAAATAGAGCCACGCTATTTCTGGCAGCTGGAGACTGTTGAGCGCTTAGATCATTATTTAGAATCAGCTGCAGAGCTGGCGGTGGAGATGTGGGTCAGGGGGGCAGGAGGACAAGGAAGTCAAGACTCACTGAGGCCTTGTTCAAAACAGACAGGAGAGAAGAACCCAAGCAGAACAGGATTTTTGAGACTGATAAGGATATCAGTACTTAAAGAGTAAAAAAAACACTTTAAGGATAACTAGTATTTTTTAACCAAGGCTTTATTTTGCCCAGGCTCCCATTCAGATTCCTTTAACACAGATCATAGGAAGAATATTTTACAACAATCCAAAATGTCAGCTATTAATGAGCTGCACACAAAACGGGCTAAACTAGAATTCATATAAAATAAGGCTCAAAAGGAAAGTCATAAGGCATTTATGCCCTGCACTTTCTGCTTCCATATCTTTGCATATATACTGATGCTGATATGTCTGAAAAAAGACAATCTGGTTTAGATGTACCAGTCAGGCTCTGAGAGCTAGTGACTTATCCTTGCATGAGTTTCTGCTAAAAAGAAACATATGAGACACAAACAAATCCTGGTGTGTCACCACCACAGGGGTTTAAATCAGGCGGTTTAAATTCACGACTACACAATACAAATCCTGACTGTGTCCATACAGCACACATCTGTCTGTATGTCAATCGCCTCGAAGATACTCCACAGACAGAGACACAAAGACAGATGGCTGAGTAGATACTGAGAGTAACATTACTGAAACATTCAGAGACTGATGGTCGACCACCACAGGTCACCTCACAGTAACATACAGTAACATCCTCCTCCCATCTTCCTTCTTTCAAATACCTCTGTTAAAAAGAGCTGAGTCACAAACAATAATTTTAGACGCAATATATCAATATTTACAGTGTGACAATTGTTTATGTATAATAGTATATAGCTAATACTGCCTGTGGAGAGCACTGAGTTTAAAATGTGTTGCCTCATTAATTAGATCTGGTAAGTATGGCTGAAATCAATTATTATACTTACATAATTATTATACACTTTGATTGAAATCATTAATTTGGTTCACAGAATTTTTGCCACATGGTCATATCATCAAGATATGATTCCACTGATATTTAATACACAAAAATATTGACTATGGCTGCCCAGTCCTAGCTTTAACAAATATAATTTTATCCACGCAAGTTTCTTCAAATGGTCTGTAAATTATTGCTGCTTTTATACAATATCTGATTTAACTTCAGGATTACACACCTGGGTAGTTAAAGGTTGGTTGTGTTGGCCAAACACAAGCAGCTGTACCACAATTTGTCTGACCAGACATTTGATGCCAGCTTTCAGTATCACTCAAAGTCACAGATACATTGTTCATTGGTACAAAAAAAAAAAAAAAAGTAGCCCTAGATATTTGGAATGAGCGATGATAATCACTGTGGCTGAGCAGACAAAGAGGATCTTGTGATTCACAATTTTAAACTTACACAACACTACGTCAGCGAGCTAATTAATGTCTTTGAGGCCTGATCACACCATGCAACAACCACCAGCTGGATGCTGAAGCCAAGCTGAGGCCAGCACTGATGTGCTTTAGAAAGCACAACAACACAACTCATGCTTGAGAGAAAAGGCAGAAAACTCAAACTATTCTCTTGAAATACAGAAACTTTTTTCCAAACCAGCCAGGTGCTCCATATTTCACTTCACCTCTTCTAACTCCTGAATGTTGGTTTTGGAAAATATTGTTCTAATAATAAGATATCAAGGCTTAAAAAGAAGAATCTCTCAGACGATCACAGTCAGTGGTTCAGGGTGCTGGAGATTTAAGTAACTCACCATTATCTTAGCAACAGTGATTTGTTGTTTCACAAGTTTCACAATAAGATATGACCTAAGACTAAACTACACATTGTGGTGTAAACTTAGTTTAGGTGTATGAAAACGCAAACGGCGCATGACTCCTCCTGGTCTATTTAGATGAAAACAAGCTGTAATCTCAGGTATTCATCAGCCTACAAAGGAAGTTTACATGAGCTGCCATAGAGATACACTTATCAGTTCTGAGCATCATGCAAACAAGTTTGAACAATGAAGAAAAATACTTTGCATCACTTATGGTGAGCAGTTATTGTAGCAAGTTTTGTTATGTCACCTTTCCCATCCAGTTAAGATAAAATGTTGCCATCATTTCTGGCTGGTTTGTTTCCAGTCTTGCAGTAATGCTGATCAGAACTCAGAAAAGCACACCGGGGAGAGCTGTGTGTTCTAGTGGTTTTGGCTGCTTAGGCTGCCTCGTGTCACCACAATGCATACACACCCATTTATTGCACGCACGCACACACAGCTCAATCCTACAGCCAGTCACCCTGGCAGGTGTGGGGCCACAGCTGGGTGTGGACCGCTGCCTGCTTCTGTCGCTGTGTCCTCAACTCTGACAGGATAACCAGCAGACTTCCAGGGATGCAAACTGGACTAAGCTTTACTGTAGGACTGCTTTCAGTTTACTGAAACTCAGCATGAATAGAAGTCAATTATTGGCACCATATTTCACTTGAATAAAAATAACAGGTAGTTCATCACACTTCACTTTAATGAGTGTTTACATGATGAACTTTCCATTCAAATGCCACAGAGATTCTAAAAAGAGCCTGTCCAAACTAGACTCTTTAAGCCTGTAAATAATTCTTCATCATGGAAAAAGTCATTTTTGACAAAACAGCCTCAACTCATAGTTCATTTACTGGCTTTTTCCTGGAGCTCTTATGCCTACTGAGCCCCTCCCCGTGACGAATATATCAGCCTTGATAGGGTTTTAAATCTGGAAAGCCACGAAGCAGACTATGAGTTGAGGTTGTTTTGTCAAACTACTATTTCCAAAGTCAAGAACTGACCAAACAGCTTAACTTTTAAGAGAAGTCCTAATACTGCTGTGGATATAATCATAACAGCTACTGAGTTTGTATGTCAGCATATCCATCTCCAACTGATGAAGACCATGTGACACAGCCAAAAGCTCCATCAAAGGCTAGTTAGCAGACTTTGAGTTGAGTTTGAGTCAAACTAAATTCTTGAAGTTTGAAAAAGAGAATCAGTTAAAAGTAAAGAGTAAAGCAATGTGATTTCTGGCCAGTTGGTCATCTTTTCTCATTTTTGCTCCCTAGAAGTTGAGGTTTAAGTAAAGTACAGTACAATACTGCTCAGGAAGACGAAGGAGAAGGAGGAGGAGGAAGAGGAGGAGGAGGGAGAGATGGGAGAGGACAGTAGAGCACTAACAGGATGACAAAATCAAGAATTAAAAAAACACACATCTCACTCAAAAACAGTAACAGTGACAAAGTGTTGATACATGCTAAAGGGAAGAGGAGAATATGCAGATGCTTTTTAACATACATACGTGTGTCGGGCAGAATCTTTCAACCTAAAATCTCCAAAAGGGTTTGAACAACTGTGTCCCAGAATGTTTGTATTCTAATACATCACCAGAAAAAATGTGAGTGACTGACATTCATCTACCCACACTGTCTCCAGCATTGGTGCTGATTACCCAGCTGTCTATTTTCCTATGTGGGGTGTAGTCATTCAAGTCCTCCATCTGAATTTGCTCCATCTTTCAGAGATATTTCTATTTATCATTTTACCTTGTAACCAGTCATAATAGAAATGCACACTGTCTGCCTTTGTGTTCAAAATTCAACAACTGAACCTGATTCTTATGACCCAGGCACACTCTCTAACCAGTATCTCAGATTTACAGGGTGACAGCTACACATCATTGAGCTCCATGAGAAAACTACTTTCCGACACTCAAGGAGAGGAAGAAAAGAAAAAACAAAACACTGAGGATGCCGTGCCAGCTGATTTCCTCTTTAATAAAACCTGCTGCGCCTTTAGGCGGTTTATCAGTCTGAACACTCCAGATTTTCCCAGACAGAAAACTGCCAATGAGCAGCTCTTGGTGGAGCATGACCAATCCAGGTGGAGCACAGTGCTATTTACAAGATATTATTTGCTAGCTACGGGGCTCAAAACAGACCTTAATAGTGTTTCCTGTGGGTTTTTAGAAACTAGTAGGCACAGATTAGTTTTTACAGCATGCCTTGCACAGGGCACTCCACAATAATTTACTGTCAGATTCAGAGGAGCGAGCGAGGGAAAGTGTGGAGGAGGCGTACTGTTTGGTATCATTAGGAACTCATTATGGCTCCACACTGAACAACCACGCTGAGAAAAGAGGAGAGAAGAGGACAAGAGAGAAGAGCGGCAGAATGTAGTGGACTGTTAACATTTAATGACTGCTTATGGATGATCGGCACAAACAAAAAACAAACAAATAGCCATCCTGCATTTGTGCATTCAGTATGTCCAGCCTCGCGGCTGACTAAACGAAAGACTTCTGTTTCTACTAAGTACAGATAAATAGAGGCAGGCATTGTGTTACTGGATCGCGCCAAAGCTGGCCCCACTGTCACAAAGCGCTCTCTGTGGTTTCACAGGAACAGTTGTTGGCTTGGGGATGAGCCAGTGGGCCCCCCCTTCAGCCAGAAGGTCTCGCACCAGAATGCAGAGTCTTGGACTCAATGTTCTGGGAACACAACAGCCAAACCTGCCAAACCTTTTCATACCAAACCACAGCGCTCTTTGGGCATCAGAATAAAGCAGGGACTGCTCAGTGAGAGGACGAAGATTTCAAGTTGGCATCAGTATGTGGATCACTGATTAACACAGCATATTTGTGTCTGCGTGGCACACTGGAGCAGCAATATGCAAATAATTAAAGGCCACAGAGTTACAGTTTTTAATCTGTCTAATCCTGGATATTTATTTCAATTTCTACTCCAGCAAATAAGTATCTCCACCGCTCTCAGGTCCTCAATCATTCCAAGACAAGTATCATACCAAGACATGCCCTCGGAAGCAGACACAAAACAAAACACAGCCGAACATCTGAGCAACTACTTTTGCAGCTGCTCCTCTGAGCTTCTTCTGGGAGCGAGGCCAGCAGCCCTGCAGGTGACCGTTTCAGCTCACTCAGAAAAAACAGGCTGGGTTGGTTGGAGTCAGCAGAAGACCAAAGTACCAAGACACACCCAGAGCAGGTATGGGACATGACTCAACATCATGAATGTGCATTATTTTTAATTATAATCCACAACAAGCAGCAGATCTAAAGGGTTTACAGCATGTTTGATGTCGGCTTGTATTCTCATTAAGTTCAGTACCCATGGGAGGATGCAGTCTTTTGGCAGCTGTAGTTCAAACTGCCACCTCACTACAAGCCCAGCAAGTCAATGGAATCAAAAACAAGGATTGTCTTAACATCAGCCTGACTGCAGAATCCAAACAACACAACTCAGACCAGTTCAGCCTCAGTGGAGATATAAAGCAGACGATCTTTGGAGGATTCTCCTACCTGAGCAGAGGATGCCTTTGTGTCGAGCACAGGAGAAGTCGTCACACTCGCAGAAGCTGCCATAAATCTTGCCAAACTCTGATTCGTAGCACAGACACTGGTTACAGCTGCACTCTCCTCGACCGCTGCAGATTTGCTTGCCTTCGGCTTCCCGACAGGCGCTGAGGTGCATGCTGCTGGCTTCACCCTCCTGGCACTCACAGCGGGCGCCCAGGTAGCCCGGCTCACATTGACAAGTCCCACAGTTATAAGTACCTGCAAGGGGCAAGGGTTAAATGTATTCTACTGACACTTATGGATTTAGATGTGTGACTTTCATGTCCCTGCTCTGTATCGGTTCATTTATGCTGCAGGCTTACTCAGTGACACATATCAAATTCAGTTTCTAGCCACTATGATCATTTCAAGGCCTCTAGAGCATCCAGTAATTCCTGAATCTGAAACGTTTCCTGTCAGATTTCAGTGTTTTCAGTGTTCTGCACCTGTTTTAGACTTCCCCCCTTTGTCATTTAAGACATTCACTACGTCTGAAATGTGTACAAAAATGGGATGATAACTGATGTAGCTCAGAAGCTATATCTCAAGTTTAAAAATTATGGTTAGAGTATAATTTTGGTCTTTATTACTGTCATTAACTCAACAACAACCACAAGTGAGAGCCTCTCCATAATCATACCAAAAAAGTAGCCA
This sequence comes from Lates japonicus, assembly GCA_033238685.1. Taxonomy (NCBI): domain Eukaryota; kingdom Metazoa; phylum Chordata; class Actinopteri; family Centropomidae; genus Lates; species Lates japonicus. The sequence continues at coordinate 1,473,160 of BRZM01000026.1, read as the reverse complement.
ATTAAAAGGGTAAAAGTAGGAGTTTTCCTCAGTTATTAAAGGCAAAATACTGGGTCTGACATCACTGATTGAGGTGTCCAACTTTTATAGCATCAAAGTGTCAACCCACAGGAAGCAGTTTTTCATCCTACGTGATTCACATGGCCAGTCATTCTTGGTTTTTACCATTGACAAAAACAGTAATTTTACCAAGAAGAACACGGGAGCTGCTGGGATACCAATGCCTCAATGGGTTGGTTTGTTTGTGTTACTGCGTGCAACTTTTACTTATGTAAAGCATCTGAATACTTCTTCCACCACTGAAAGTCACAGATTGACACAATAAAAATATTCAAAATCACCCAAGATTGGGATTATTTGGGGGAGGGTGGAAAAAAACAAACAAACAATAAACCTTTGTGATACAGTGTTAATTTACCATACAAGTAAATAAAAGTGAATGGAAAAAAGGGCTGGTCTAATCTGATTGGGTTATTATTCTTCTTACTGTTTCAACATTTAGCTTCCACATAAAATATCCAGAAATAAATGAAGAAATGAAATATGTATTGCAAGCAGAACTACCTATGGAGCTGCAGATGCTGCTGTTGGTTTGCGCTATCTGGCTGCAGCCGCAGTCACACTGATAATCCACAGCCACCTCCAGACGGTCTTTGAATCCCACTGGCTTGATGGTGAAGCTCTGGTCAGTGCCGCGGGGAGGGCAGCTCCTTGCCTCTACACTCACATTGAAGGAAACCTACACAAAAGAAAAGTTATATAATTCAACAGATTATTATACATACTGGAAATGCTGGAAAAATGAGAGTGACTTCCTGTTTGTTCGTCAAGAAGGGTTCATGTCAGGGTTAGAGATATAAGTTTTAAACAGTAGCAGCATCAGAAAGGATCTGACCCACAATATCTCAACCATCGTTTCCCTGTTTCTAAGTGACCTGGTCCCACCCTACATCTTTTCACTCAAGCAAACACAACCACCCCACAAATGCTTGGCAGCTGCCAGCTAGTCTGTGGGCGTGAACTACACAAGACCCTGTGTTGTTGTCTTAACATCAGTGGGCTCCAAGAAGAGTTTACAGCGTGTAGCTGATGTGGCGATGCCTGCACAGAAAGTGGGACACGACATAAGACCTACACCCATTTGATTGCTCTGAGGAAGGAAGTCTCTCCTGCTCTCTTTTTTATCGCTTCCAACATGAGCACTCTCTTCTGGTATGTTCCTCATATGAACTCAGTCACAGCAGCTGTTCCTTAATGCTGTTTGTTCAAACTAGAGATCATGGTTTATTCTTCAATGTTGCCTTGACTGCATGAAATTATGCCTAATTGGATGTTGAAAGAATCTCAGTTTTCAAGTTAACACCACATACTGTAAAAGAGAGATGACAAAGTGCTAAAAAGAAAAGCACACAGTGACATGTGCTCAACTAGTTTGGGTCTGAGCTCTGGCTCACAGGATCAGAAATGAAACAATAATTATGAGGTTAAAGAGCCAGATTTCAGTTTTAATTTGAGGGTGTTTATATCCATATCAGACAAACCATTCTTATACACCCCTGATTTTTAGGCTGCTTACACACACGTCTTTATTTGGTCTGGAGCTTCGGACTTTTCGGTTTGGTCCGAACCAAAATAGCAGGTTTGAAAGGATCAAACTGAACCAAGGTTCAGTTTATTTGCAGTCTTTTGGACCAATTACAGGAAGTCATTCATTAAACAATAGAGGAAGAAAAGTAACCAGGAGAGAAGTAAAAATGAGTCACTGTAGCACATAGGGAGAGGAGGAGACGAAATATATATATAATACAAAATAGGAGACCAAAATAACTGTAATTTGGTCCAGAGACAAAATCAAAAGTCAACTTGAGAAAACGTGTAAATGCTGAAACTTTTGAGTTATTTTCTGATAGGATGAGAGAAAGGATAGGAGACGCACACCCGTCTATAAACCAATCAATGTCAAGTGTAGGGAGATGCAGCGCATGTTCTTTAGTGCGCTCACAAAATTGAGCAAAATGTGAAACCAAAACTAACCAGATCAAATGTAACAAAAACATTAACCTTGGTTCAGATCTTGGTCCAGACTTTCAGGGGTGGTTGACCCAGACAGACAGACAGGCAGGCAGGCAGGCAGACAGACAGGCAGACAGACTGAAAATCTGACTAGAAGCACCTGACCCTCAGAAGAGGAACTAAAGTCTTGAACCAAAAGTAAGTGTTTCACCCTCGGAGCACCTGCTGTTCTTGGCAAGAACATCTGTGTGTTAGGATCTGGTTCTCCTAAGTAAAGAGCAACCCCCTCATCTCCTACAGTTAAGGACCACTCCACTGTACCCTTGGCAGTCATAAGTGTTTCATCAACTAATCATGCCAAGAAATATCACACTTTAAATAGATCATATGAACTGGACCAATAATAAAGCTGCTGCAGGGGGTAAATAAAAGAGGTCGGGTTTAAATTCCACTGACTCCAACAGAGAAGCAGAAGGTAAATGGATAGGTAAATACACCACTCACATGCTGTGTGTAGAGATACAAAACATTACAACCCATATTGTAAACACTGTTTAAGTAAATCCTGTCTTCACTTCTTTGGCTGCTAGTGAAAAAACCTCACCACAATCATACCCCAGATATATTCATGAACTCTGATCTCCTCACTCTGGAGGCCTGTGCAGGGCTTGTTGTCTGTCCTCCACTCAAATTCAATACCAAGGGTGCACAACTTCTGCAGTGCAGAAAACAGCCTCTATACCAGCAGCGGACATCAGATTGAGCAGCAGTGTGAACTTTTCTAAAATGTTGCTTGAAAACCTTCTTAATGCGTCAGTCTATTTTAGTTAGGTATCAGTGGGCAGGACATTAAAGTGAGGGTTGTTTTTACCTCAGTGCCACATACAACACAAGCTGATTCAGGACACAGGAAAAAGTCACATATTGCGCGGACTCCCCCTCCGCCTCAGCGCGGGAAACAAGTTAATGAAAGGACACAATTAAATTTACTGTAAATGTGAGTCTCGAGGAGGCCAGCTCACCCAATCATGTGGCTAGTTAGGACAACTATGAGGTCATGGAGAGACAGAGGGGGGGCAAAAAGTTGGGAGAAAGCTGCAGTAGAGGAGAGTGGGGGGAATGGGTGGGAGGCAGGAGTGAGGAGATTAAACTCATTGAGAAAACGCTTCAACACACAAATGGGTTAGTAATGTAATTCAAGGAGATAAATCAGATCAGGGAAGGATAAGAGACATAGTACTATGGTATGTACTATGGATGGTGTAAGAGGTGGGACAACTAAAACACATGTAGACAGTAATGGAATATTAATGACTCTAAACACACTAAGACGTGTTTCACAAAGATTTTCTTGATGAAAGACAAATCTGTGTCACCACGGACAAATAATTTTAGATGATGGAATTCTTATGACTGCCTGAAATTCAATTAACTGTGACAAAACCCATTCAGAAGGTCGAACACAACAACACATAACTAAATAAAAATGTCTGTTTGAACAAAAAATCTTTTTAGAAAAAAAAACCTGTGGTATGTTGGCTTTATTCATATGCATGAGCCTATTAAGCAGTCATACAGTTCTGTGAGTGCTATAGTGAAAAGGATGTCGGCTCAGCTTCGTACATACACTCCAGCTAGCATTTCAATCCTACCAGTTGATTCCTTTCATTGCTTGCAGTTTCACAGGCCTCCTCCTGCCTACTTTTGTGCAAGGTCATTGAGATGCAGCATCAGGCTCGATGGCGAGCTCACACAGACACAGTGACTGACACCTGGGCTGCGGACCGAGCCACGTCTTCACTAAAGACTCGGAAGCTTGGCACTCGGCAGACCGAGCTGCTGTCCTCCGCCTCCTTTCAGTGGAGAGGATAAAAGACATGAGCAAGGCCCACAACCCGAGAGCCCCCTTTCATTCACTGCTGTTATTCTGCTTCAATCACCCTCAACTCCTCCACCACCCATTCCCATCCCAAAACCATCCCAGGAAAATAAAGCAGCTGAGAGAAGAGTATGGGGGAGGGGGGGTGCTTGGGAGAAGAATTCCACTGCACTGAACCTCACTGTGTGACCACATGTATGGAGCTGCCCCTTGCTAACAGTTTCAATAGATCCAGGGCTCAATACAAATTTCAGCTGAGGCTTGAGTAGAATATAGAGGGACGCCTGCAGAGAGGTCTGTGCAAAACTCAAAGTGATTAAGATGTACCATCAGCCTGTGCCACCTGATCTTGGCTTTTGTTCAGTGACAAGAGAAAGCATTCCAGCTGGGATGAATATAGCTGATGGTAACAGACACACAAAGGCATAAGGCCTCAAACATATAATACTTCTATTCTCACACACAAAACTCTTCCTCTTCCTGTCTGCCTCTCTCTCTTTCTCATCCATCTCACCTAGAAAAGCCAACTGAATGGTGAGAGTCCCGCACTACAGCCCCATCATATGCAAAACCTGTACTCAAACACTGGTCTTAGTCTGGTTCTGGGCTGAACTACGCCCCATTGAAAATGCCTATGATCCTGGATGACTGCGCCAGCAGCTTGAGCAGCAACTGGCCCAGCTTAATTCTGCAGATCTAGCCTGAGCTTGTTCATATGATAAAAGATGGAGTTATTAATTATGCTGACAAGTGTGCAACATCAATAGATCAAGAGGCAGAATATTTAAAAGTTGGCAGGATGACTCCTGCTGTTTTGAAAAGAAAAGTGCTGAAATCTAACTAGAACTAAAAATACAATAAATACTAGGAAATATAAAAATATGTGTAATGTCATGGCCTGTGTACTGTAAATGGGGGAGGGGAAGTAACTTGTTGCATCTACTAAATTATTATATTATACAGTCAGGTTGTTTACACATTTTAGCCATCTACGTTGGCTGGAAATGAAACTAGGCTCCGTGATACAGGGTCTATGGTCCTTTTAATTTGGATTCTCACTGCCTAGCTTTTTCTGTAATACCTCCAGGGCAGCATTTATATCTAGAATACTCACAATCCTAAACTGAGCGTTGGTTAGTGGACTTGAAGAGGGAAGCTAGGACCAAACCTCCTCGTGATAATTCCCAAGCAGCATGTCTAGCTGAGAATAAAACTGTTTAAAATACACAGGAGTGCAAGTTAATCTGGGCAAGGTTACAGGTACTGATGCGTATCCAGAAAACTAGTTTGAGAAATAGATCCAAGGAGCTTGAGGGCACAGTGATGTGCTATGAGAGACAGGTCTGGCAAACGATCATATAAAATCAATTAGGATTTTATCCTTGGCCTTGATGACTATGAGGCAGGTCTAAGATTTTACTGGATGACCAAATGTTTTTGTTGTGAAAGGCTGTTGTTGGTCTGAATACAGCCTGGAGACACTGTGAGATATATAAAGCTTTTCCTACAGCCAGAATACAATCCGCTGATTGAATCCAGCTGAAAGGAAAAAGAGCAAATATTCCCTTAGAATCTACCAGTCTCTGCCAAGAGGGCTGTGTGATGACAGTCATTCTTTCCCTTGTTTTAGATATAGAAGATGAGTACTACTCCAAACTAAAATACAATTCTATATTAGTTAAAGAAATTATTAAAGGATATACGAACTCAAATTTTATTTCTCCATGTTTGTGTGTATAAATAAATAATAGGGACAAAAATCTTTGAACTGGTGCAGTATCTAGTAGAAGAGGTACCCAGCCACCAAAACAGCTGCTGCATTGCCATCCAATGGGCAAATCATGTCAAAGGTTGACTAAAGTGCTTGGTTTTTGCCACTGAAAGGCTCCTCGGATCATTGTAAGTGTCTGACAAATATTATGGATAGGATTCCAAATAGATAGAGCTTGTATTAAAGAGTCAGATCTCTTTTGTTTAACCAGACACCGCTATATATTTCTACCAGACTTCATTGACAAAAACAGGAAGTTCTGCTGCCTGGATCAATTAGTTTGTTTGTGTTATTATGTGGTACTTTTACTTATGTAAAGGATTTGAGTACTGCCTCCACCCGCCACTTAAAGTCACACAATAACATAAACAAACTAACTTGCGGCAGCAGTATTCCAGCTGCTCCTGTGTTCTGCAAGGTAAAAAAAAAAGTTTTTGTCATTGGAGTTTGGTTGCAATGTTTCTGGTCAGGTAGGGAGAGTGACAATATTAAGTGCTATGGATTAAAGGTCAACAGTAAACCGTAAGCAGTCAGAAACTCTGCCAGTCGTGGTGACATTACTGCCGCCTCTTCACGTGTCTCTTTGGTTACAGTGAAAAGCAATATATAGACCTCCCTCCCTCCTCCATGAGTTTGATTTCATCAGACAGGAACTCCCTGTAAGAGGATTCAAAGGTCACACAGCATTTCCTGACACAGCCAAGTCACAACTTGCTTCTTCAGTCATTAGCTGGGACTATGAATATCACTTTGAGAAGAGCAGAAAGATTAAGGCTGGAAGATAAATATTGGAATGAATTTTTCACATTTTCACTTTTTTTAATGAACTATTTCTAAATACATCAGTGCAATAGATATAAGATCATGTTACTGTGGGTATGAGAAAATTTTGACTGATGAGAGAAAATTTGATGACAATTTGGTGAACTGTCCAGCCCTAGGAGGGAGAAGCACTAATGAGACCTCCCTCTACAATCAATTTGTCTAAAGTTAAAGGTCTCATCAATACTAGTCAATACCCGATTGACATCTGCAGCCTTCACCAAGCTGAGATACATAGTGAAGCCTTGAGATAACCTCTCCCGCAAGATGGGTTAGATCATTTTTTTCAAGAGTTACATTTCCTGAAATTCTTTACCACACCCTCTTAGATCCTAACACACATTTATTTTACATAATTTGCTGTAAACATGTAAAACATACTGTATGTCTGCATCTGAATGTATGTAATGAGAGTACCAACCTAAAATAATTAATTTGTACAGAAATAAATGAATAAATAGTTTTCTAGCAGATATGCACATCACTACTTTCAACTGCTTGAATCTGCAGCCATCAAAATGGTTGTTTTCCACTCTCAAACTGTTTCCATGTGCCCTCAATTTTGGTAGAAAAAGCTGCCCTGAGAGTGTTACAAAAGTGATTAGATATCTGGCAGAACAAGCTAGGGACTTTTTATCCTGTGTCTTGATACTCTTTTAATTTGCAAATACAAAATCCATTGCACTAGTGCTTAGGTCTATTGCAAAGAAGATATAGAAGAGTGTCTGTGTATTTTTATGCACTGATGATACCACAAATGTATTTACACACAACAGCTTCAAGTGCATGTGTTCAAAGACAATGCTGTAGCATGAACAGCTCATCAAGTCAAACTAGAAGACTGAAAGCCTCTGCAAGGTCGCTCCTTTAAGATGATCATTTAGCAAAATATAGTCATATAAAGTCTGATTCACTAAAAAACAGACATCCTGATGATGACGTAAGATCTTCAAGCCACTGAAAAATAAATACAGTGAAGACAACCAGGCTGCTGGGATACTCAAATTTTCAGGGCCAGAGGGATGCATAAAACATTTACATGTGAGGTGAGTAGGAGAGAAAAGTGTAGACAGGGACTCACGGTGTCTCCTATCTTCAAGTCAGCGCACTTCCTGAGGCCTGGCAGCGGCTTTCCATCCTGGCAGGTGGCGGTGAAGGAAAGGCTGATGTCCTCTGGGTGGTCCCATACTGTCAGCTCCACTTTAGAACGGATGTTCTGAGGAGAACACACCAGGCAGGACAGTTTGCTCATATGTGTGGGGGTTTTTAAACACAATACTTCTCTTGCCATGGTAAAATAAATGCTTACAGGGTCTCTTTGGAACAATGCAGAGTATTTCTAAAAGCTGCCATCGTGCACATAAACACTTTCCAATGTCCTGAAACTACAGCCACATTAATGTGCTGCCTCCCACACAGACATTTATATTGAAACCACCTTAGTCTATCTTTTCATGCTTGGAACGCTGGTTGAATGACAGAGTGGAAAAGAGTGAAACATGGGGAATGCATTGCCCTGGTTAGGCACATTTTTATAGTTAATCTCACTACAACCACAAGTGCTATGCATGGATGCAGGTTGTGGATGTGAAATACCATGGCTGCTTGCAATGCCAGCTGCATCTGCCTCTGTGCAACGTGCAGATCCAGTCTGTAGTCATTCATGTACACTAAGTGCGAGGTAACTGTGCCAAGGACAAATCAGGCTCGTACTTAGTGCACATCGGTAAGTACGCCCTCCTTCACTCTTTCTCACACACACTTACACTTCTCTGACCCTCAACACAATTGAAGCAAGCAGTTGCTTTGTGCCACAGTCAAACTTGAGGAAAAATGAGTTGGTTACACAACATAACCTCACAGTGTTTGGCAAAGCCTATCTAGCTAACAACCCCAGAGTGGTGGATATAATGTGGCAGCTGGAATGTTAATAAGGCCGTGAGTCAAAGCACTTCATTCAAGCTCACTCCCACACACTGAGCATGTCAAGTCCGCATTTGACACAAGATTCTGTCGCAGAGAATACACCGCCATGGGCCAAAACAAAATGCAGTTCCCCCTGACTGAGGCAGGGAAAAATCTGCACACCCACACAGGAAAACATTTTAGGGAAAGGCTGACTACACACAGTACAGTGCTTTGGATTCAAAAGGCTCAGAAAAACAAACTGATTTTTTTCAGACAGCCAAATTAGATGAATATGAGGCTTCAGTGGGCCAGACAGAGAGAGGTGGGACACAAAGGACTCCAGAGAATAACGTGATGGTTTACGTAGGTTAACACATGTTTTGATAGACACACTACAAATTATAAGTGTGTGTCCATTTCTAACATCCACTATTAAAGGTGCTATGTGTACATTTTTGCTATCACTACATAGCCATTGCTAGCATTAACAGCTGTTTTCTTACTAAAAGCTTCAGGCATTGTGGCATTTACAAGACAAGAAGTAACAATACGTCCTCTGAGCGCTACTTCTTCACACTCTCATGCTGAGGGCAGCGGTATTATGAGACGGGACAAGCTGGGGGCTAACTTCAGTAGAAGAAAAGAAGTAATAGATATAGAAGCAAAACAAGGGTTAACCTTGGTGGTGCTTTTCACTGCTGGAGACAGCTCTTAGTGAGTAAAGGAATAAAGTTTGATGCTGAACTTGCAAAATTTCCTCTGGACTGGTAAGTAATGATAAAGTTGGCTATGTAGCAATAACAAAAACTTACATGTAGCACCTTTAATACTTAAGACTCTAGTACATGTCTCGCTGATGTTTAGACCTCTAGGACCTACATCTACTGACTCATTTATAGTTTTGTAGTATGTTTTCTCTGGTTCCTATCCTGTTAATCAGCCTGACGACTTGGTTGGGAACTGCTGGTTTGTTCTATAAAATATTCTGGAAATATTGTGAAAAATGGCTGTCACAGTTTCTCAGAGCCATCTTCAAAATGCTCTGTTTTGACTGACTTCCAACAAAAAAAGCATGACATGACATTTTTTGAAATGACTGATTACTACATTATCAAAATTGTTGAATACTTTTCTGTCAAGTAACTAATAGATTAACAGACCAATAATGTCTATCCCTGTGAGAAATATGTGTAACAAAAAAAAGAAAAACACTACAAAGTCAGCTGTTAAAACCACTTCAGCAAACCATGTATTGCTACCAAATGAGAAATCCAGCCTGTATGCAACTACCCATGTCAGCTGGAGGCTCATTTAGTGTGTCACAGGAGTGGGAAGACTTTAAAGAATTTTCCTCCATTTTCCTCCCCCTCTTCTTATCTTCCCTTCTCAAATCCCTCTGTGTCGTTACTCGAGTCTGACAACAGAAAACAGGAAATCCCACACACCGACAAGTCATCCCAGCGCAGATTTCCTTTACTCACATTGTAGGCAGTGATGATCAGCTGAATGACATTCTTGGAGTCCTGATCCAGGATTTCAACTGTAGTTCCTGGTATGAGTGCAGTAAAATTCTTTGCAAATGGACAAATAAGAGACAGTTTTAGTTGCTTTAATATAAAGGAACATCAACATTTATGTGGACTTTAATTAATAAAAGGGCAAATTCAGAGTACCTTATAAATAACGTACAGCCGTTTTGTAACTGCAAAGATGAGAAAGATGTTATTTTCTGCCAGTTTTTCCCCCAGAAGAGCCAAAGAAGGATAGTCCTGTAGAGAGAGAGATGGCAAGCATTATGTTGTATTTTTGTCCACATACTGTATACCATACTGCTGTATGTAGTTCCCGGTCAGGAAGTTAGCTAACGGATGTTGATGCTCTTTTGACCCCAGTGTGTTTAGCGAGTTATGGCTGACATGTTTTCTTATATTTACAAAGAATGTTAATCACATTTCAGTATTACAAATAAAGGATCTGAGAGCATTCCAGATTGCAGTTTGAGACACTTTGAAATATTTTCATTGGATGCAATAAAGTCTCTACTGAGATTTCTATTTGAGAAAAAAAAAAAAAAAACTCAGTGATTTGTGGTCGTACTAAAAACAGAAATGTGGAACACTGTGTCCCATAAACATGATGAGAAATCCTTTGTTTATGAAATCAAAGATAAATGAGCGTTCAAGATAATCCCTTCCTTTTACAACAGTATGTCTATACTGTAGCTCTTGTATGATAAACACGGCTATCAATCTGTGTTTTGAAATTCTGCTCATAGAGGATGATAAACCAGAAAAGAAATCCCATGAGAGCATGGTGCTATCTACATGATATTGATCTATTTTTCATAGAGTTAGTCCCCTGGTATTTTCTGACACTCTATGAACTTGTCATGAGTGAAAGACTGCTTGTGTGCTTTTACTGAATTTGAGTTTAAAAACTCCATTGGCTCCCGATTGGCATTATAACTCAAATCAAAATTCCATGGTATCTGATTAGTTGGAAGAGTTTGGTTTAAAAAAATGTAGTCCAGAGATTTTTGCACCATGCTTTTGAGCTGTGTATTTACAAGTCAACAGTCTATTCTGTGGTTTTACTAGCAGCCTCCAGGTGTGGAAGCGTGTACTGGCCCTTCCCTCTGCAATTACCACCACAGGCTGTTGCTATTAATAAGCATGTGTTCTTATTCAGGTTGCCTGGTTAAATAAGAATTTTAAAAATGCCTCATCTTACTTCAGCTGACTTCACGCAAGTTTTTCTGTGGAATGAGGATAAATTCAGCTGATATACTTTACATAAAAAGATCTCTGGTCTCTAGTATAGACTTGGATAAGAGCCAAGTGGAGCCAGAAAACCTTAAAAAGGTCAGCATACCATCATAAAAGTCCCATGTTATCGAAGAGGGCATCAGACACAACATATCAGGCATATCTTCTATTCATTCCTTGAGTAAAGGCTGGAAATTCCAACCTCCATTCACAGCTGGATTTTGTGAGGAAAAGTACCTGAGGTTTATTGAACAATGCTGAGATGTAGTGTATTACAGTAAATTACAGGTTTCGAGTTTCTGAGGGGATGTAAAGCTGCAGGGTAAATTTGCTGCTATGAGATCTTAGATAATTTCCAGCCCGGAGTTAAGAATTTTAAAATGACTGTTGCATATTCAGGGTGACTTCTTCTCAAATAACTCTGCTCCTATTTTTCTCTTAAGGTTACTATAATGTTTTATTTCATAAAAATATATTAATTTGTTGAAATGATGGCTGGATGAAACACCCATACTCACTGGATAAGATCTCCACTGCAAATGCAGAGAGTTAGATTTTTAGTTTTATAAGGCCTGGCAGCCACTCATCTCCCATGTCAGGAACAGCAAGTTGGATATGACAGTTTGAGTAAGTGTAGTGTTGGCATGTGCATATTTTTGTATATCATATGCAGCAAAACTGACAACAATATCTGTGAGGAAATTTTTCCCTATGTGGGTAAGATCATATTAGGCAGCTCTAAATATAATAGTTCACTGTCTCACACCGATTCCCCTTCTGTTCCAGTTTATTTTTGAATGGCTGAGAGCATTTCAACCAAAAAAAAAATTGGAACTGATCCTGAAAAGTTAGTTCCCAGCTGGAACCAGGGAATAGCAGGTTTTCAAGTGCAAACCCTGATGTCATCAGTGAGCGAGTCATATTCTACAAGTTGGATAGAGAGGATGGAGAAGGCATGCAGTGGTCTGCTGACAAATATCTGCAATGACAGTACAATCACTTGCAGGTAATCAATGCGATCCAACCCTTGCTACTATGTTGTGCAACACCCTCCATTATTGACGCATCCTTGATCACAGAGGATCCACTCAAAACTGGTGGAAATGTGGACTGGTTTGCTGGATAGCACTGAGCATCCAAGAATCCTGAATATAACCAGTTCAAGAATCACAGCTAATTTGGTGGAAAAGAGCTAAACTAGAGTCAAGCCATCTCAGTCCCCAATGGCAGTTGCCATAGCAACCAAAATCTATGCTCATACAAGATATGATAAACCAAGCTTCCGCTTGAGGGAGTAAATACTCGTAATACTAGTGCCCTTTGGGGTCACAAGGTACACATTCACACACTTTGGGGAGGACGTAAGTATTGGATAAAATATAAAACATGATATATTTAGTGTTTACCATCACGAGTAAACCAGCTCACAAGATATCCATCACAATATCTGTTGCAAAGAGTCATTACTGGTAAAAGGGGATGGATATTGGGATGTGTCATCAACACATTGCTGCTTTTTGTTTTTTGTTCTCCCTCAGTTTTCCATTATCAATAGCGTTACAGTTACTTTTTTGTTTTAAAGTTTACTTTTATTTACTTATTTATTTATTTCATTAATGATTTACTCCTTTTCTTTTGTGCTAAAGGGTGGGAGGGTGAAAGGTGATGGGATTTGCTGTTGTTAGTGTTGTTAAGATGTTCACTGTAGTATCATTTGTGCTTACTGGACTGCTGAACGACATCGCTTGAGTCTGTCTTTATTTGAAATGAGGTGGCCTACCTCTGACATAAAACACTGTGCCAAACCCTGAACACTGCTTTCTTTGTGACACTAACAACAGAAGAAGCAGCTCTTCTTACCATCTTTGTGGAGGCACTGTACTCGTTCTTGTCATTGAGGTGACACATTCCGTCGTGGGGCTGGACGAGGCCTCCCAGCCTGCCGTCCAGAGCAAGGTGAGGTACGTCGTCTGTGGCAAACACCAGCAGGTGGTAGGCCTCCTTCCGCCAACCTATTTCATCCTGTTAACAGGGTGAAGCAGATTAGGACCCAGAGGAGATGTTTTTTTGCTTGTGTGGGAGGGTTAAAATCTAATTTTGTTATTAGGATTACAGCAAATAATGGTTTTAAGATGTCATTTTAGCTAGTATGTGTGAAAGCATTTCAATACAGATGACAGAAACTTACACAATCAACACATTAGTTGTCACAACTAAAAACTCACTATGGATGCCTTATCACTTCCCACAAGCTTGAGAACAGTGAGAGTTTATCAACAGCCAGAGTTTTCTGCAGCAGGCCAAGGTCTGGCCATTATCAATAGGAAACAACAGGCAGTGGCAGAGTGGGGATTCCAGTGTTGACTAATGCATGACACTAAAGAAACATCACATTTCAACCAATGAGAAGAGAGGGCTTTTGTAATCCTTTTGTCCATTATTTAGCCTGTACAATATACAACAGAGCTGTGTTCCTATCAGAGGCCTCTTTGAAGAGGGACTGTAGCAACTGTTTAGCAAAAACAGAAAACTTGTAGTGTGAGAGGGGTAAGTTTGACATCTAGGCGTGACACAGACTGATGACTACTTCCTGTTGTTGAGGTAAAAGGAAACAATTATATTCCTGGGAGAAAAACTATGTTCAACTCATGGACAAGGTGACAAGAAGTTATTTTGAATCAAACACAGTCAACAGAAAGATTAAGTTAAAATCACGTCCAGCGGAATTGCCTCTGGCTTTTCCCTGCAGATCCATGCATTTGTGCCCATTTTAGATGCAAGGTAATTATTTTAAATCATATATACTGACATTGAAATAATCTTCACATCCAGCGTCTGACCAACACTGACTGAAATTGGGTCAGTCAGGCCTATGGACAGACCCAGCCCAGTCTCCTAACCAGTGTGTTTGAAATAGTGCAGCATGAGTAAATTACAAGGCAGAAGCTGCTTGCCGGGAGTCATTCTCTTCCTGTAGAAAACAATTAAATTGGGAGAGGAAAACAGGGATATGACTGGGCCTGTGAGTGACTCGTCGTCATGTTTAACCAGCTGCACCAGACTGCACTTCCTGTCTATCCCCCATGGTGCTTTTAATTAACAAGCAAATAGGCCAGACGCTTGTCACGGGGGCATCTCAGTAATTTCACAGCGGCTTTCCCCTCCATCTGAACCAAATATTCGCTGTCACTAAATGCAGCCAAGTCAGGGTTCAAAGACAGGGAGAATTCAAAGACTCTCAAAAGGGCACTAAAAAGGACAACTTCATAATGGATGAATGTAAGTCTCTATTAGAAAAAAAAGATTAAGTGATGAGACATTTGTCACCTTACAAACAGCAGCCTGCAGGATGGCGTCAAATCCGCCCTCTGGTGCATCCCGGTTGCGAGATACCATCTGCTTCTGCACCTCCTCATTAAAACGGTCCACTTTGTCTGTCAGTGAGAGAATGTGGCGGAAACCGAAGGTGGGGACGCAGTTGGGGAAGAGTTTGTAGCTGTGCAGGGTGACAGAGAGGCAGAGGTCAGGGTATTTCCTCTGAGAACCTTGTTTTGTCTGTATTTATTTATGCCATTGATAATGGCAATGACAATATGGTAAAGCTGACTTGATTTGTACAACATTAAGAGAAAATTTGCATCAACTCTGGCAGCATTATACGAGGGGCCACTGATGATTCATTTTGTTTTGATAATGGTTTAAAGAGTAAAATTCTTTAAGATCCAGTTGATTTTAATGTAGGTCTTGTATGAATGGGATGACCCACAGCAGAAGTGAGATGGGTTGCTAGGGGTCAAAATCTTGTCATCTATCTCTTTAATATTTTCCTGCTGTGCTCGACTGTGTGTGACTCACACACACATGCATGCACATAACCAAGGCCATGACCTAGATGAGAAGTGATGCGCGATGGCAGGCAGTGAGTTAGTGCAGCGCAGTCTCACCTCCGGGGCAAACATCGTGTGGCACAGCTTTTTACCCTCTATTTATTCTGTTCCTTTTCAGTTTGTCCTCATCAACAACTGTGGGGAGTGTGGGAGGAGAGGAGCCATTTTGAAGAACTGCTTATTCACTCTGCTTTTATCAAAAATGAAAAATCTCTTATTCTTGCAGCTGCAGGATATCAGAATATACATGATTCATGAACGTGCAAAGACGGAGCGTGTGGGCTTAGACTAAGTTGTTATTTCAGGATTTCCCTTTCATCTGCTGTGGCACATTTATGTCACACAAGAGCAGTTCTTAGTTTCAACCTCACATACAGTCACGTAAATCTACTTTTTGTTAGTAGGGCTACTGTATCTAGTAGGCCATCAAAGCACATTCCCAATTTAAACGTGGTAAATCCTGCATCCACTACCCACCCATTGCATGGATTCTCTTGATACTTGGGTGCTGTGTAGGAGAAGGGGGACATGTTTTTGTCCACAAAGGAGCCAAAGCCCAGCCTGAAGTTGCTGGTGAGCTTTCCCATCTCCTGAGCCAGCTTGGTACCCAGGTTACGAATGGTGTCCAGGTCATCTTTCATGGAAAGAGAGAGGTCCATCAGGTAGTAGAGATCCACCGGGTAGTCCTCCACCTGCCGCACCTGCAGTCCAAACCACGTCTGGTCTCCTGGATGGGCAGGAGGAAAGAACCTGTCAGCTGGTTTACTCAGAAAAACATGTAAGAGTTGAGGTGTTGTATCATTCATAAGAAAACCTGTCTTTTTTTAGCTTCTCTCGTGCTTGTGCAGTTCTTTTCCCTGACTTTACAGCACTTACCTGGGCGCAAGCTGAGGGAGATTTTCTGAGGCATAATCTGGACGACATCGTACTGGGTCGACCCCGACCCTTTTGAACTCAGGGGCCTGTTCTGCAGGATTGAGATGCTGCTGGTGGGGTACTCAATGAATCGAGCAGCGCAGCCCCTCTTCTGCAGGTTTTGACTAAAATCACACCGTGATGTCAGAGTGCGCCCTCTCCCAAAATCCTGAAGGATGAATAAGCCACAAACTTTGCATTACTTGTAACTCATGAAAAAAAATGATGAAGGGTTTAGATGGAGGTTAATGACACACGTGAGCTGTGAAACAGTTAGAACTCCTGATACCCAACGACAGTTGGACATACACCCACTGATGCATTATCATGTATCCATGTGTATAAATCCTGAAAATAATGCAGCAGGGAACCTGTACCTCTTGTGCGCACCAGGCGCAACTGGGGTGGATCAGCAGACATTCTTCACAGGACGTAGCACTGCCACTCATACACATGTTGAGACCTGAAAGTTGGGAAAAAGATCACAGAGACACAGATGGTTACAGTACTGAGACTGAAAAACAATCACAAATGGATTTCAATAAGGATTTAAAATTAGGGACCAGAAAAACAGAAACTTGCGTGCACGGTAATACAATCCAATACTGTCTTAGTGAATATTATCATTTTAGCTTTTGTTGGCAATGTGTCTCAGAGGTGTTTATTCAGCTCTGTGGAAAGAGTTTCTGGTGTTGTAATGGACTGCATTATATTGTAGGATGCTTCCAGTGGTTCCACAACATACTACAATATAAATGCAGCCAGAAAATAACACCATTGTTGTGACACAGTGCCAACAACAATTAAACATCATAAATTCTGAAAGAAAGCAGATTGCACAAGTGTTGCAATTTTTCTGGTCAGTGTGTGGCGTGTCTTTGGTGCATCGTCATAATTGCTGGCATTTGGTAACTGTCATATTCAATTTAAATAAAAACCTCCAGGTGTGTGTGTATGTGTGGGGTTCATTTAAAGGCTACAATTGGTTTATTTGTTTTTAAAGAGAGCGGACTGTGCTATAAACCGTCAGTGAACATAAACAACCAAATACTGTCGTTTCTCTCGCCTCCATGTGGCACCAGTTTACAGTAGCTCCTGGTGAGTTGTGCTCCAAAACACTGTCTGAGCGGGCGGCGGAGATGCTGTTATTGCAAAAACAGGCAGATCAAGCCGATAATAGAGAATTTATTTCAAAGCAAACCAGTCTGCTTTGTCCTACCTCTGGCGGTGTGCGCTAATGTTTCCAGAAGCACGCAGCACACAGCCGCTCGCCACATCCACGTCCCCGGCGTCCACATGGTGTCACTCAGCGTGTTTAATCAACGCTCAGTGAAATAACCTGATTTTGTTTCTCTAATCGCAGCGGACACCGATCAATTACTTTCCCATCAGACCTCTCTCATTGGATTTAGTCCTGTTGATCCAAAACCACAACAGTAAAGTGTTTAAACCATCGCAGCTCCACTGAGGCGCCTATTCTCCGCTCATGATCCGCGTCAGATCAGGGACAGTTTTCCATTGTTTTTAAAGTGTGCAGAGAGGGAGCGCTCCGCACCGTCCTGTTGATCTGCTTCTTGAGTTTCTCTGGACACCTCTGCAGCCTTCCACGTCTCGACTACTTCTCCCATGGCTGACAGCAACTCCACAACTTCTCCGTCGGTTTCATGGCACTTCTCGGTCCGGTGCGGTCAAAATATGCGCAAAGGTCAACAAGAGGAGGAAACGAAAAGCGCCAAAAGGATAAACACATAAATGTACACAAGTCCCGACAGTGACTTTCTCTAGATTTGAGCTCGGTTGTCCGGTTTGCGTCCCAGCTGCAATCTCCGCCCACTCCCAGGGATTACATTAACCCGTTCGCTGCCTTGTTGAACCGTTGGCACCATATTGTGGTTGACACTGTTGTGTGGGATTTCGGACACCTAGCGGTGGCTCACAAGGGCTGGTCCAGGAACTGTCAATCAAAATGGATTCGTTACTGGGGTCGACAGCAACATGAGCAGTTCATTTTCCTGGTTTGTTGTTGCAGGCTGGAGGACAAAGTTATCAGAAAGCATCACAAGACAGGACAGAAGAACTTTAATAAGGTCAATAAGTCAATTCATAGCAGGACTCCTCACCCTGCAGATCACAGGGAGCCAACTACACCGGACTTGTTTCCATGAAATTTCAAGATTGAATGGTTTATGCATCAAAAAAAAGTTTGGAATCACATCATTTGAATATTTGTTGGTTAACTTCAATAACTGCACTGAAAAGCTAACTTTGAATGAAATTGAATCAGCTTCATCTGAGACAAATTCAACTGTATTTGATCCTAACTGAAATTAAACTCTCTACATACTTACAATTCACAATTCAAATTCAGTTCTTGCAACTGAATTTCAGTTTACTGAGACACACATCTGGTCGTTGAGGAAGAGCAACTATTCAAGTTAAACAATACAAATTCAAATATGACTGATATCTCTGTGTATAGAAAGCCCTTAAAATCAAACAGAGGGGCTCACATGGAACACAACAACAGTTAAGAAAATATTTAAACATGTCCTTTTTATTGATATCAGGTATAAAATAAAACGTAGCTGCATATAACAACTGTATGCAACCTTGGAGCATCATTTTAGAAATATCTGTGTGCTATTTTATTCAAAACTAATTCAACTGCTGAATAACTGCCTCGAGGAGGAACCATTGAACTGTCAATCCTGAAATGTGACGGCTTGTAACTACAACAAACCTCATTCTCAATAACAATCAAAAATAATCTGATGCTACCTGCTACAAACACAGACACAATGGTAAATTGTAACCAAGTTCAATACAATCTTACAATCTTTTTCAGCTGAAGTTAACATCTGAGTGTTTTTAGATTGATTGCTTTCCCCTTCTTTGGAATATTTGAGTTGTAAAGAAAAACTTGAGGGGTTGTGATGCTATTCTAACAAAATAAAACTTTCAACAAATCATTGGAATAAACAAAAATTCTCAAGCATTAAGCATTGCTTCCTCATAACTGTGTGACATTCTCTGGCCTGGTCAGAAGCTTGGACGTCATCTCCCTGATGGTCCTGAGGGGCAGGCCGCTGAGGACACCCTGGTGCTTGGCCCTCAGCTCCACCAGAGCGTCCACAATCCTCTGCTTCCCAACATCTGGGTGGAGCTGCATCAGCTCTGCCATCAGGGTATCAAAGCTGCCCATGGTGCCGTAATGCTGGGGCACACAGGTTCCCTTTGCCGTGGGTGAGATACAGACCATCTTCCTGTTCTTGATGCTGGAGCTAAGGGGCGGCTGAGATATCAACTAGAGAGAGGACAGAGAATATGTTTTTCGTGACAAAAGGATGAGCACGGGTGCAGGACTTTTACATATAAATGAACATCTGTCACATTCAGTCCTTGCCAGGTAAATCCCTTTGTATTTTGCGGTTTAAATCTGGCTTCTGTGGTGACATTCAATGCAATGATTGGTTTGGGCCAGAGCTGAAGAGGGGAGCAACTGTAGCAATGGAGACAGAGTGGGCTACAGCAACTGGGAGTTAAGTCAGACCTAGGAAGCGTCCAAGAAGTCTTGGATGTTCCAGATAAAGAAGAAACTCTGTATTCAGAGGAAGGATTACAGTCTAAAACAGAAAGTGAGTGATGGTGAAGACAAACACAGATCACTGCTGGTGAGGCTTTTCCTCACTGCAGAACACTGAAAGAAAAGAAGGGACTGAGGGCAGACACAGAAGTAACCTTACTACTGACAGGTTGGTATTTATGTGATTGTTTTGGAACTGTGGAAATTTCTCTGCATTTTAATCATCATAAGACTCAAGACAACTTAAAAATGCTACAGCTGATAATACAGCATGTGCAGTTGACAATTCCAAGAAGCCAAAATTCTTACTCCCTCCTCTCCACTATGCCTGTCACTCAGCTACATGGAGAAAGTCTCATTTACTTTCATACTCTCGTTCTCACCTTTCTTTCAGTGCTACTGGGGTCAGTCCTGGGTGGTTGTGGTTTGGTGGCATCCTGTGAGGACTCACTAATGGAGGCTGAGGCCTGGCTCTGGCTCTGGCTCTGGCTCTGGGTCCGGCTCCCACCAACAGCTCTGTTGATGTGCTCCACATATAAAGTATGGCCTTCCATGCTGAAGCCATTCAGCTCTCTCACTGCAGCCTCGGCAGATTGGGGGCCATTTACCATCACTATGGCAACTCTGGAGAACGCAGCCAGCAAGACAGACAGTTGTTAAACTGACAAGAATGGATAACTGCAGTATTTAGGGTCTTATTTTCTCATGTTTTTGGGTGTAAATGATTGATAGGAAAAAAATCTTTGGAATTGGTGCAGCATTGAGCAAGAACAGTGTTCCCAGCCACTGTGAACAGCTGCTACAATGTAATCCAATGTGCAACTGTCCCCTAAAGTGCTTGTTTTTGTCACTGACAGACTTAGATTTTGTGTGTTTGAAAACATTATGGGTAGGATTCCTACAGAAATAGAAATTTTATTAAAGAGTAAGATCCTTTTTGTTTAACCAGAAACATAGCTATATATTGCTACCAGAGTCAAGAGCATTACTTTTTCTGAACAGAACATGGGAGTTGTTGCTTTGATCAGTTTGTGTTATTGTGTGACTTTCAGTGGTGGAAGAAGTATTCAGTTCCTTTACATAAGTAAAAGTACCACACAACAACACAAACACATCAAGGCAGCAGCTGACCAGCAACTCTCTCTCTCTCTCACATACTCTCTCTCTGTCGGAATCCTATCCATTGTGTAGTCAGACAGTTATAATAACAATCTGAGCCTGTCAGTGACAAAAACAAGAACTTTAGTGGGCGCACTTTGATGTGGCTGGCTGCCCATTGGACTACACTGCTGAGGGTAATTGTGGTGCCTGGGTACACCACTCCTGCTCAATACTACATCAGTTCCTTTAATTAGTCACTCTGGAGAGCAAATTGGTGTTCAGACATTAGAACTTGCTGCTACAGCAACTGCATGAAGAGTTTGACTTTGCTAATTTGAAGCTCATTAATAAGTATTTTTATTAAAGTCAAAGTCAATGAAGTATCTGGTCTCATGTAGCTCACCTGAACTCATTCTTTAAAACAGAGACACTGACTTCAGAGGCATGGTATTTCTCAAACCACAGCATCACATCACTCTGGCAAAGACAACATTTAGTTAAAGCCTGTACTGCCCTCTGCTGGCTATAACACCATCATACGATGCATTAAAGTTGAGTTATTTTTGAGTAGTCTGCAGCAGAAATGTAGACACTCACCTCTGTCACATTACTGGGTAGGTTGGAAACACAGAGCACTGAGCTCTTAGCCTCCTCACTGGCAGTGGCTGTAGTTACAACAAATTCACCACTAAGGATCTGATTCAAATTTAATTCAAAATCCTCCACATTTACAGTTGTAGAGCTTTAGCTCCATTCACTGACCACTTACCACTGGTCCTGTCTTTTGCAGTTATTGTTGGGTCCTGTCCTGTCTCAGCAGCTACAGCAGGCCCTGCAGGCTCCAGGTTTTCTTCAGCGTCATACCACGCCTCATTCACTTTGAGCTCTTTGCATGTAGTTACTGTACACACAAAGAATGGCACATATGTCATTTAAATCAGCTAATTATTAAAAAATGCGAGAAATATACTTTGCTTACTTGTCTGCTTTCCTTCCAGCTTGTGTGCAGCATGGTTTGCATCTCTATCCTGGGGAACAAGAGTGACTGCTCTCCTTGTTTTGTTGTTGTTATTATTCACCTGTTTCTTCTGTCCCTGACTAATCTGGAAGATTAGTCCTGATGAGGACTAAAGACAAAGTTGAGCAACAGAGGGGAAAAAAATCATGTCAAGCATGTATTGCATTAGAAAAGTAACATTGTTCTACAAAAATACATCTAACTTTGTCTTCATAAGATATTCGAGCTAATATTAAGCTAGATTCAACCACTAACGAGCTACTACAATGGTTTGCATAATATCCCAGCAGAGGAAGGAGATTGTTTCTCTTATTCTAAGCATAAGAGAACTTGCACATCTCAATTAAAAAATCTTAGGAAATGGCACCAATTAAAGCCTCTTCATCTATCTTTACTCACTGTCAACAAGTATGAGTGCTGCCTGACTCTACACTCATTATGTTAGAGAACAGAGTCTGCTGCTAAACATTTCACATTATTACTATTAAGTGAGTCACAGTCTGGTTTACACAACACACACAGAGCACATTACAAATGACTGCACTGAACAAAAACTGTATAGCTCACATGACAAAAACTGAAAAATGCAGTTTAACATGACCAAGCTGCTTAAGGAGTTGTTATTAGTAGTACTATTCTCTGACGTCTCAGTCTGTAAGCGTACCTGGCAGTCATTGTTGCTTTGATCACCGGGACATCTATTTTCTTCACCTGCTGTATTACACTCCTGTGGCTCCAAGGAGCTCCTTAGGATCAGACAAGACAACATTACAGTGTCTACAGAGCCAAATGCCTGGTCTGCTATACTGTTGAACTGAAACTTAACTACATCAGACACACTTGTTTGTAAGTTTTAACATACCCAGAGGGAAGATTTCCCAGCACATCACCAATGATCTAAACAGAGACAACATTAGATTACTGCTGTTACTTCTGTGGTTAAAACATGAAATCACCATTCTGACATTACTGGGTTAGTAGGAGTCTTACTTGTGCTGGGATGTAACTTTCTCTTGAGATTATCTTCTCAGAGTTAACAGACAGAGGCTCAAGTTGCTCCATAGGGACCCCTGCCAGGATCTTATTCCTCATCTGATTATAGTCAGACTCCAGTTTTTGCACAACACTTGAAATGTTTGCAAGAGGGTCCTTTGGCCTAAAGAACAAAGAATAATAAAAGTTAATCCTGGTTGGTCTAAGCAGCTGGCTTCCTTTTGTATTGTTGATCTGCATTAAAAACATCTACCTGGATAATACATTACAGTTTGACACCCATTAACTGTAGTAGTGAAAGAGCAACATTGAAACAATTTTAACAGCTGACCAACACTGATTCATGTCCCCATGCACTGCAGTGAGCTGCTCTCCCTCAGAGGTGTAGTAGAGTCTCCAGCACTGCTGTCTGCACATGCTGTACTGCAGGGCCAGGAGGCACAGCTCTGCTCGCTGAGCACGCTGGAGACAGTCACATTCCTTTCCCAATTTACAACGCAAACTGGAAAACAATAATGATGAAAGATATTAAGTTCTACAGCTGGAGAGCAAAACATATCAAGTTTACTGTAAGACTGTCTGTATCTGATACTTTACCTTTTCCTTTTCTCTTTTTGCTCTCTCAGTACTTCTTGAGCCGTCCTGAGTTTGATAAATTCCTGAAATGTTGAAAAGGGGTTGTTTAATATTTTTCTGGAGCTACTACAATGACAGCTCTTTGGTTTCTACCTTACCTCAGCAAGATAGTCCAGATCTGCCATGTGGACTTCAGTAATGACGTGCTTATCAGCTGTTTCTGGATCCTCAGACTGGGTGAAAGCTGACACACTCAGTGCCAGCTCAGTGCCAACCATAACATTACAGGTGGGAACGCAGGACACAGGGGAGCTGCTCTTCTTTATGAGAGAATGATCAGACTTAATGGTCTCACTGGTGTCTGCCAGTGCTTCATTATTAGTGGTGACTGGGCCTGAAGGAAACCCGTTATTATGTGCTTTTAGTTCTTCGCTGGCCAGACAGACAAGGATACTCTTATCGTCCTCCATGATGCTATGGAAGTTGTTACGCTGATCTTTCGAGCTTAAGCTTGCTGCAGTACTGTCTACAGTGCACTCATTTCCACAGTCCATGTCATCCTGACACTCCTCTTTTGTGCTGTTTTCTTCACTTGGGCCCAGAGGACAGTCGACCTGTTCTAGCTGCACTGACTGGATAATGCTCCTGTCGTTGTACTCTCTGCCATCCATTTCCATACTGTCAAAGCTGTAGTACTTAGAGGGAGACTCTTTTTCAATTGTTGACCATTCTGACCTGTAATATGAAACAATATTGCTTTTATCAACATGTATTCACATTGCACAATGAGATGAAACACATCTCCTAGAGCCAGTCTGTGAAACCAGGAGTCAGCATGCCCTGGTGCCTGCCATTGCCTGCCACCCTGCGTGCAATGCACCTGACCCCAATGCCTATCCCTGTGAGTGGAACCACCTTTCACCTTCCAGATGAGAAGTGATTAGATGGGGATGTTTAAGGTTACACTGCAAGAAATGAGCAAATTACATACTGTGTGAGCCATAACATGCTTACTCACTGTAATGGACTGACTTCAGCATATGTGAGGTTGCCACTCAGGCCTTCTGTCATTGGCACCTGGCTCCTGAGCTCCAGCTGCTCCAGCTCCCTGTCAAGAGAGAAGCTTACCAGGGCTGCTGGATCCTTGCACACAGCTACACTGCTGATACTGCTATCAATCTGCCATGACAGAGTTTCTTCACTCAGCTGGAACTGTGGTGAACCCTTCAAAAAAGAAAAAAAGAAAGAGTTAAAGACTACACCAGTGTTATAACATTAACTGTTTAACATACATAAAACTTTATACCCTCTCCTTGTGGGCCTTGTGATGGCTTGGTTCCTGTGTGATGGGGCTGTTGCAGGCTGTATGGAAGCTGTCTTGCAGGTGGATCAGCTGTTTGCTGTGGCAAATTTCCTCACACAGCTGTTCTTGTGATCCCCCCCTGCTGTTACTACAGCCAATCAGGGATAAATTCTCCTTCACATTACTGTGAAGCATCTCCAACTCTAGATGTGTTTGGGGCACTTCTTGCAGGAGGGACAAACAAACATAAAAACAAATGAATACATCACAGAACAATGTGTGACACACTTACCCCAGTTTTTTGACATTGTACTCACTGGTAGTGATGTTGATGCTGGTGATTTAACAGAAAGCTATCAGCTTTCCACATGAAGCTTCTATGTTTTTATCTAAAATATAAAAGGATTACCCTGGTGATGACTCACTGGAATATTTCCACCCACAGTAAGTTTAATCTGACCTACAGGATCTGCCTATCCATCAATACCAATGCCAGCAGCAAACTTATGTAAAAAGAAAATGACAAATAATGCATTTAGAATCTGAGATGTTTCATTTTTTCTCTTTTATAAATTTAGCACTTAAATAATAAGTCAAATAAAGAGCATCTGTGTGCATGTGTGAGATTTGCATGTTACCACATTTGCATGTCTTCACTGGTGGTGTTCTACATCTGAGAACAGAACAGGGTTTCAACAATAAATCACAGCAGAATGATAAATCCGTAACTATGGTGCAGACTGTTATCATCATGTGTTATCAATTCACTGCATTTACTGTGAGACATACTTTTCTGATGTCATGGTTGGCTGGACAGGACTGCTGCCTCCAATGTTATCTATATTTATGACAAAAACATTTATCTTTATGTGTGCATAGTGATTATAGGCAACACAAGGCAAGAGAAGTTGCTTTACATAAGATATAAAAAGTATCAAGAGAAAGCGTATTTACAGACTTACACTTCACATAGACGTGATGCCTGGACAACTCTAAGGCAGGATGTCTTTGCAGAAAATGGTGAAACCCTCCTTCGTCTACAAGAGAGAAAAATCATTAAACTGAATTTGACTGAAAATAAACTTACACTGAACTTATTATTTTAGCCTCAATCTTTTCTGCCACATTCCAGTCCCATATCCACATACACCTGCATATAACAAAGGATCATACATGCATGTGTGTATACTGTACGTACATATTCAGGAAGTCTAGATTTTCCAGGGAACATACACAAAGACTTGGCATGACTTGGCTTGTGCTGAGCAAACTGGTATGTCTGCATTCAAAGACACATTAGCACTTCTGCCAATATAACCAGCCATAATTATCTTTTCTCCGTGTGTAACAGTTTTATTTTTTGTGGCTGTCAAGTTGTAATCAGCCCTCCACGTTTTCACAGTCTGAACACGAATTGTCAAGCAAACACCATGTTTTTTTGTGGGTTTGCTGTTGAATATAGCCATGAACAAACTTCTGTCTGTAATGGGCAATGCAAATCACCAGAGTTGCCAGAGAAGCTTGTTCTGGGGCAGGCTGCTTTCACAGAGTGGCTTGGACTTGAAATTAAATTCTGATGAAAGCTGTGCCCTCTGACACATACCTTGTATGATCTTTCTGTCCTCTGGAGACAAACTGAGATACCAGCCAAGCAACTTTGGGTCAGTTAGCGCCAGATAGAGATGTGCATCCACTAAATCGAACACAGACCTGTAGGATGCAATAAAACAGCTCTTAGTTAAATACAGATTTATTTACAGTGACATAACTAGATGCATAGCTACATACCTGTCCAAAAGGAACCTCCTGCTCTCCTCTGTTGAAGAGAGAGAAACCACAGTGAGATGACTGAATATTAACTACAATGTCAGATCCTGTCCACAGTAGCCAAAAATGCAGAAACTGTAAATAAATCTGCAGCCAAATCAGAATGCAGATGCAAAGTCCCCTACAGACAGAGACCACTGTCACCTTCAAATTACAGACTACTGTACCGTTTACTTTTCACAGACATATTGTTCTGCTGAATGGCTATCTCTTTGAGGGACTTACTTCGACTTGGTTTTTCAATCACCGCATTGTAAAAACAAGGTATCACCACGCCACCGTAGTCACTTCGAGCCATGTAGCACGGCCTCGGTGCGGCCACCCCGACGGGTAACGTAAGCGGGAAGCAAGGCCAGACTGTCTGAAAAACAGGCATTGGTTAAGTCCTCCAGAAATAAAAACGCGCAGTTACTGTGGTCGGCCAAGTGTTAGCAACACAGCACCAGTAAATTACTGAACGTTAGCTCACAAGCTAACGCTACGCAGAGGATTACGACCGCTTTAACTAAAAAATAACCCTTTAAATGAAATCTTAAATACTTGTTACCTGATGTGTTGCCATTTTCACCGCCTTTACAAAAGAAAACAAATATGTTGAGCCAAATGGCGGGCTTCAGTTGGTTTCAGTTACCCGTTAGGAGGCGGTGCTTTCTCATCCGCTAATTAAGCTAATTGGTAACTACTGTAGCCTGCGTTTAAAGGATGTGGTCACACAAATTACCAAAAAAAAAAAAAAAAAAAAAAAAACATTTTCTCACCTCCGTCTAATAACGTCCAGCCAGGCAGGTGATTTTTGCTGCAATTAGTCTTAAGTTTGGGGATTGTCACCTGCCAACGTGTAACAACAAGGGACCATCTTTTGTAGAACTCTAACACCGCTCTATCACATAATAATAATAGAAATAATAATAATAATAATAATAATAAGAATTATTATTATTATTATTATTATTACTTGGTTTGGTTAGTCTGCTTATGTGTATATATATAATTATATGATTGAAACTAATGATGAGGCTGCTGGAGGTGGAGCTAGTTCGAGTTACTTTAACAAGATTTTGTATTTTAAAAGGCTGTTATATTATCCATTGTGTAAAATCTTAAAAGTCAAAATCATCTTAAAAGTAACAAGTAACCAAAGCTGTCAAATAAATGCAGTGGAGCAGAAAGTACTTGAAATGTGGTGGAATAGAAGTGTAAAGTAGCCAAATTGTCTGTGGAATTAAAAAAGTCTTTAAAAGTCTTAGGTTCAAATTTAACTAAATATTCAGGTCCTTTACTTAAGTAAGAGCACTATGATATAAATATGTCTATGTATTTTAAAAGCTCTCCATCAGCCCACTTAAAGTACTCTCTCTGTTTTGTTACAACACTATTATCCACTAAATGGGGGAAACCCATGCTCTTTTCCAACTTTGCTAAGCATTGGGTTAATAACACTGACCTTGTTTTCAACACTGATCTCATCAGATAAGGAATTCCCCACCCTAACCTGATTAGTCTGCTCACATAAGACATTTTTGATTCAGTTAAACATCTTCCCCTCGCCTCTGTATTATACATCATCATCATTAACCCCTCCTCCCATCGTTTTTTCTAAGTCAAGAAACACTGCTACAACCAGGCCCGCCATGTGTCAGGACAAGGTGATGTCCAAGTGGTGGTGGTAACATTGTTATTTAAGGAGACATGTAAATGAACAAATTGGATGGATTAAATAACAATATCTGTGGACCTCCAGAACACCGTCAAGAACCTCCCCAGTGGCCACTAGAACACACACAATCAAATCAAGAGCCACTAGAACCTCCAAAAGGTCAACTAAAACTTCCTAAAGGACCACCCACCAGCATCTGGGTTTGGGGATTGGATACATAAAATAGATCAGTTTTGACTAAATGTAACATGAGTAGCCATTCTGCACAGGTCTATAAACACTGAATAATCAGCCAAATCAAGTTGTACAGTCACTTTTTGAACCAGATAAATAGCTCTCCCTCTCTCACTACTACAGTGGCAAACCATGCTTCAGCTTTTTACTGCCGATGATTGTGATCCATACAGTACAGAAATATAGACAAACTGTTCCTGATTGCAGCTGAATTCCTCACAGGCTGCGGCTTTCTTCCTGTCTTTTTTTGTCTGTAAATGGTGGGTGTAGTGTGGGAGCAGAGAACTGAAGCTTTTTGTAATATGTGTTTTTCACTCTTACTGTAGCTGCTCATTGAATTTCCCCAACAGTATAATAAAAGTGCTGAACTGAATTGAACTGCACAAAATAAAATGTAGGACTTATCAGTTTTGGGACATGAACATGTCCTAGTGGCACAAAAATTGCTGTCACTTTATTGAATTCTCTGTCTGACGTCAGAATTATATAATTGTCTTCCCTGTGGCTGTTGGGAGAGAACTCAACAACAGGATCCTTGAATGGTGCGCACAGGCAATGAGCACTAACAATGAGTTCAGGGAGGCTGAAAATGCACAATTAACTTACTTTATCCCAAGTATGGCTTATTAAAGTTTTATCATCATTTATAACTGCAGTATTACTGAAAAAAGACAGAAGGCTGATGTTATTCCGTTTTAAACAGGGCACAGTGATGCAAGAGAGTCTGTATTTAAGCAACAGAATGGGAACTTCTTCACTTAAAAAAAACGAACCGCTCATACTATTGTCAACAATTTCTACAATAATATGTACAGTCCAGATGTCCTGCAGCCCTTTTCTAGAAGGCAAGTGGTAAAGTGTTGTTTTGACAGAGGATTTTCCACAATCTGGAAACCCAAAAGTTCTTCCTAACAAAAATGTCTTATTAACCTGTTTGTTCTCTAATTACATTTTGTAAGGTAAACTATGCTGTGTGAGCCTGTTATCTTCTTTGTTTTACACGACACTATGTGCAGGACACCTTGGTGCTCATGTTCCAGTAGTTAAAGTATCCATGCACTAGAGGGCAGCCATGGTTAGTGTAAAATAAATATGAGCCTTCATGAAAATCTGACATAAATAATGACTTGTGGGTGGTGTGTGTGTGTTGTTTGTGTGCATGTTTGTGAGGAATCCGTTATGTAACAGAGTTTTAGGAGCAAGGTTTCACCATGGTAATTAGCAGTGTGCGAACACAGCGTGTTGGCCAAATAATGTGAAAGATTTGTGCTGTTCCCTTCCCGGCAGCATGACCCATATTTCTCAGTCGTCAGTAGCCAGAACAGAGTGGTTCACTCTCTCAAACTTCAGAGGAGAAAGGCACAGGCTCATCTGACCACCAGATGCCTGGAGTTCAACCAGAAAATATTTAAATACTGACTATTGATCTATATATATATAGACCTATATTTACCAAAACTATTCACCACTACACCCCACCTCAGTCCACAATGATGAGATATTGTTTCAAAAGAGAAACACAATATCCTTCAACTAGAAATCTGAGCCAGTGCCAGAAGGACCAAGATTCCAAAGTACTGTTTTGAAGATCAGCAGTGAACTTTCAGAGTCAGGATACTGAAGGTGAGTTTGTGACAGTGATCTATTGTTCAGTCTCAATCTGACATGAGGATTGTGGGTGTCCTGTGGGGAATTCACAGCTAAGGTGTGAATATTCATATTTTCATTTTTATAAAAAATATGCCTTCTTACTGCTTATTTATCAGTCACTGCTCAATAAATAATCAGGAGAGGAGAAGAAAATGATTTTCAGACGTTTTGTAAGCAGTGGATGAAGGACACTCTGCCACAGTGGTCGACAATATTTCCTCTATTCATAGAAGTCAGAATGAAGTGGGCTTTTCTAAATATGTCATGTTCCACCCATATACCTCCACCAACTGCTGTCAATGAAAGAGGAAAACACAAAGAGAGGCTAGGATGTTTAAAAAAACAACAACAACAAAAAAAACCCCACATCTGTTATGAATGCTGGCAGCAACTACACTCTCTCACACACACAATATCAGGGCAGGGCACCTCCCATGAGCACACTAAAAGGCCTTTCATAGCATTCAAAGGCACTCTGCTCTCTCAATCAATGGAAAGTTGCCTGCCAGGCCGTGTTACTGGAGACCAGCGCTTTGGCTTTTACACTCTGTGGTTTGATAAGGCTCTGACTCAACACCAGGCAGAGTGCTGCTGGCCATCAAAACAATGCCCGAATCTAAAGCTTCACAGTTTTGTCCCATATTAGAAACTATCATGCTTCGTATGTCAGTTCAAGACAAATTTTACACCCCAGTGATATTACAAGCCAGACAGTGTAAAAAATGCCTTGGGGAAAGCACTTCAGAAGCTGGAAAATCTTCAGTGAGTTTTTAAAACGAAACAAACATCACATGATACTGTAGCTGTGAAACACAATGGAGCTCACAAGTCCTCAGCTAGTTTTCACATATAATATCTGTTGAGTCAGCACTCAGTGGCTACATAAGCTAAACACCCAATACAGAGCCAAGATATAACATATGTTTGCACAAATATTCCTCAAAATAAGTATAATTCTGAGGCACTTGTACTCCCATTCTATGTCACTTTCTACTTCTACTCCACTACATTTATTTGACAGTGAAAACTACTGTTTCATCTACTTATGCGCAATTGTTGTATAGCCTCAGGTTTGCTGTGATCATTTTGTTCAACACAAATTTAATAATACATGAAATATATTAAAGGTAATATGTAATATGTATAGTTTCTTTTATGACAACCTTTTATATTTTTTAATGTAGAAACCCTCAAATATAAAGTCATATACCTCTGTTGAGTTATCCTGGTGTTACCTCAGCTTGTTCATTACACTTTAACCTTAAAGTCATTGTACAGGGGAGAGCATTTATTGGTTATTTTAATATTTATGACCTACTCTGTGCTCTCAGTCAAGTCTAATGCTTGAGCTCATGAATAATTCTACAAAACTCAAACAAGCACCAAACGAAGGCATGAAAAACGTCTTTTTGTGCAACACATTTTTGGAGTTCACTGTAGGTTTTAGTGTCAAACTGTGAATTATTTACCAGTGAATCACACATGTCCCCCAGAACATGAGAGTGTAACTAATCCATAAATATTAAAGCAGCAAATAGATTTGTTCTTGTTCTCTCACACTTGTTACTGTGAGTGTTGACAGCAGACAAAAGCACTGAGCATATTGTGGTTTTAGGGTGTCAGAAACACCCTGTTGTAAATTAAATCTTGTCATTGTGTGGACTCATTAAAAAACTACATATAATGGACTGTCAGAATGCTCACTCAAGTTAACTTAAGCACCAGTTACAGTGCCAAGAAAATGAAACACATTGATTTCTTGTACACAGCTACTCAGATGTTGCTCAAACACATTTGCTACAAGTTAAAACAAGAGTAATCATTTACCAAGAAATGCATCAAGAGACAGTCAGGAGAAGCATGTGACTCAGAAATCAGCCAGGTCAAGCACAGTGACTGCCAAACCACAGCAGCCAGTCAGCTGACTGGCTACAAGGAGGAGTGTGGGAGGTTGGGGGCAAGAGAGAAAATGATGAAACATACCAGGACTTCAGGCAGTGAAGCATAGAGGACCGTTTATTGTACCCAGTACAGATTATTATAAACTCAGCAGTGTAAGAAACACATTGTGAGGGGAGTGGACTGAAGCCTGTACAAGTGCAGACAATCCCTGTGCCTGGGGTGGATCCCATGATAATGTGTGTCGTCTTCACTGAGGCCTTTGCTGGAACTCCATGGCCTTTACATGTGCGCGCACACACACACACCCACACACTTCTACAGGCATGATAATAACATCTTCATATCCATTCTCCAACCCTATCACAGAGGCTTCTTAAAGAAACAGTCTGCAGTAGTAGCATCATAAGGATTGAGATTTTTTTAAAAAGGTACATGTCTATTAGAGCCAGAACTATACAGCTTATACATTAAAATCAAAACAAATGCAGCCTTATAGCAAAAATATATACTTTATATAAGTTTGTCTTTGCCCCCATTCAGAAACAGAGATAATGAACACACACACACACAAAACAAAAATGCAGAGAATATCACAATATCTTCTTTGTCCAAAGACAGTAAAGCGATATGTTAGTGGACACACAGTCTTGACTGATTACACCATGCAAAGAGAAGCAGAGGTCTCCTGTTGACAGCTTGTAATTGGCAGACAGGTGTCCAAAAGAAGGTGTCAAAATTTCACCCTTTTCTTTTCTCTTTTTTTTCTTTTTTGCATGCAACGCCCTGATGCTCCTGCCATACTGGTGCATCAGAGGAACTAGTACACTGCCAAGGAAACATTAAGCACCCAGACAGAAATACAAAAAAGGAGCAATGTGACCGTTTATCATACATAATAACCTCTTAGGCTTTTACAAATTATCAACGCTCTCTGGGAAAATATATACTCGTGTTGTGTATCCCTTTTGAAATGGAGGAGATGGGAGTGCTTATCATCTCTAAACTTGAGCGATAAAAGGACCCAGCAGTGATGAACAGAAATGAGAGGAGTGTACTGTATAGACTGTGGGCTCCTATTGTGGGGTGCAGTCTCTAAAAGGGAAGCAGATACAATCTCTTACAAGGGCAGAACGATTAAAGAACGTTAACATTTACACAACAGAGCAGCCCAACCGACTAGCCTGAAATACAGCAACGCCCCAGAAACCTGAGAGTTCTGGGTCTCTAAAGTCTCAACAAAACTATAGAACAGCTGGCGTATTACAAAAAAAAGTAGTCCTATCTACAGAAAACAAGCTGATTTGTGGGTTTAGAATATGTTGTGTGTTTTGTTAATCCGTTATTTTTGCAAATTAAAGCCCTTTCACGGATTTTGTAATTCAGATGTGGTGACATGGAAATGGGGGGGATCCAAAAAGGCAACTATAGAATAATGCTGCATTTAGAATACCTCATTAGATTTTTTAATGTTTTAACTCTGTTGGTTATTTGATTGTTTTTAAGAAAAGCAGATTGTCACAAAATCAGAAATGTAACAACTCGTGCAGTCTTGTACAAAGGGGGCGGGGTTTGTCTGTCAGTTCATTTAAAGTTGGCGGGCTGTGGCCTCGCTTCATTTGGTCTCCATAGCAACAGCAGCCTCTTGCCTTACTTTAGTAAGCTTGTAAGGTGGGCAAAGCTACCGAGTCCAGTTGACCCTCACTGTTTCACAACCCTCTCCCTTCCTCTCTCTCTCTCATGTGATGGTGCAGTAGAAGAGCTGTCGCAGGTTTTTCCCTCGTTCATTCTTAGCTGGGGAGCTTGCAGAGTCTTTTGAAGGTTTTCCAGGGAGCAGGAGAGGGAACCATGAAGGAGCAGAGTGCGAGGTTTTCCTTCCAGGCGGCTCAGCAGGTCCAGCTCCGGGTTTTTAAGAGTGGGCGTCGAGAGACTTTTTGGGAGTGTTTGCGTGTACATGTGTGTGGTGCATCAGGACCCTGACGCTGCTTGTTAGTAGCCGTAGCCGTCTGGGAAGGGCAAGCCTGCCACACACTGCTCCCCAGCGTCCAGCAGGTAGGGAGCGCTTTCGTCGTAATGGGTGAGGGGCACGGTGTCGTCATCCAGCCCTGGCAGGCTGTCCGGGTCGGCCTTCAGGTTGGGCCTCTGGTTGTCAGGGAAGGCCATAGAGAAGAGAGCCTCGGGGTCACACACAAACTTGTACACGTACCTCTCCCCAGCAACCTGAGAAACAAAACAATAGACATTTTTGGTTCACATATGAAACCTCCTGCATAATCCTTATCTATGCACATAAAATGCATAACATCATAGTTGTACATGTGTAATTTCCCCTACAGACTCTTGATTTACAGGTAAAGTAGTGTGACTACAGTACACTACTGTGACTGATCCCATCCAATCAAAACTAAGACTTGTGTGAATTCTCTTGATTTTCTGGTTGAAATCTGACACACCAAACATAAATAGACAAATATATTTATTAGAAGAGATGTGGCCTGCAGGCTACTCACTGTGACTATTTAGCTGCTGGCCGTGATAATCACCCCAGTGGTTGAAATCAAATACCACCACCACCAAATATCTGCACTATTTTAGCCCCCAAACAGCACACAGTTGCTGGACGGAGGAGGGTGGATGGAGAGAAAAGAAAAAGAAAATGGTGAACGTGCCTTTACCTTCTGCATGATGCCCTTTTCGTAGTAGTAACGAAGTGAGCGGCTCAGCTTGTCATAGTTCATTGCCGGTCTGTTCTTCTGGATGCCCCAACGACGAGCCACCTGAGGAGAAAGAATCCATAGATTACAAATCTGCAGTGAAAATCTCTGAATGTTCATGTGCAGAAAAAACAACAACATCTGGACAGGAGATATGAGCCCCGTTGTGCAAAGCAGGTACTAACCTCCTCGGGCTCAATGAGTTTGAACTCCATGCCACGACCAGTCCAGGCTATGAAGTGGCCATTTGCTGGGTCATCCAGTAAGGTGACCAGGAACTGCCAGAGCTGCAGGGAGCCGCGGCGCTGGTAGGGAGGTCCTTCACGATAGACAGAGGGTTCCTGTTTGACTTTACCTGTGAGTGGAAGCAGAGGGAAAGAGCAAAAGAAGAGAGAACAGAAAGAGATGAAGAGGCAGAAGGGGAAAGAGCGAAGAAACAGAAAAGTGTCAGTTGGCACTGTGCTCCACCACGGCCACAGTGTGGTGAGACATTCCTGCCAGATGGTGACTGTGAAGTGGACTTGCTGTTCATTATGTACCATGAGGAACCAAAGGACTGCAGTCTGCCTCAGAAACTGCTCACAGCAACCCAATTTATGAGCTTACAATATCTACTACTACTGCTTTTTATTGTTTTTCTTGGGCTTACCTTCTAATCTTTCAGGAACCACACAGGTGTCATCAAAGTATAGCTGAGGATCTCTGTCGAAGGAGAAGTCTGGAATTGAAAAAAGCAACATGAATCAGATGAGCGTGGGAAATGGGCTTTTGTTCTCATACGAAGGCCAGTGACCACATTCAACCCCAAGATCCAAACTGCATGCAAAGCAATATAGTTGGGCAGCTTCCCAAGAGCGGAGGCTTGTACTGTGCAGAGCTTCTGCCAGCTGCTGATGTGAGAAATGCACTGTGTGTGTGGAGCAGCTACACTGGATTCATTGACAGACTGACTTCCCCTTGAGCTGTCATTTCAGTGCTGTTGACCGCTATTCTTAACCCAGCTATCACCCATGCTGAGCTTTCAGCAGCTCCATAAGTCACAGGGTTCAGGGTCACAAAGAGTGGATTTTACTGATGACTTAATTTAAACATCACAGACATAAAAAGCACAAGACAATAATCTTAACTTACTTTCGTGGTTATTTTGGTAGAAGCTCCCCGCTCTCCCAAATGATGACTGACAGTTAGGCACTTCTGTAAACAAAGAAGATGGGTACATAAATTTAGACCAGACATCTTCACTATCATATCAAATGTGTAATACATCAAAATCCACCTCACAGCTGACAGATATATTTGAACCCCTGCCACTGTGCACACAGATACATAGCTTTGATATTGTATCTGCAGTTCATATGCTTCGCTCTATGTTTATGGAGACATTCAGTCCAAGCTATATTAGTGTGTCACGTCACGTTGATAAATATAAAGTATGGGAATAAAAGGTCAAAACACACGTTGGCTGCGTTTCTATCCAACCAATGACCATGTTCATCTGTGGCTGGACTAAAAAATGCCCAACCCCAAACACACACACACACAAACACCTAAGAGTGGACCAAAGCCCAGATCAGAGTACACTGCACAGCACATAACATCCCTTGCATGTCCGCCAAGCCCTTAAAATGGGATTAGCACCATGGTTGCTGTATTAAATCTCAATGACAATCAAGTTATGCCAGTCCTCCCCCCTGAGGGTTCAAGGCCTGTCTTCCGTTTGCGGTTGTCTCTGCAGTGTGTACCAACCCCCTCCACACCCACTCGTCATTCTATTTCCTTTCTACTGATAAGACAACTACAGATCAATCTTGAGCAAGTGTTTCCTCCAAGTATCTGCCTCTTCTTGTCCTCACTTAGGACGGAGTCTGCAGGAAGTAATCGTTATTGTCAAGTCTTACCATGCATGCAGAGACAGAGAAAACAAAGAGGGAACCAAAGAAAAACTTTGGAAACTCCTCCTGTCAAAAGCTGATTGTGCATGGATTCAAATTGTGGCTCTATATCTGCATAAACAGCTCTGCCACCGTCTGTAGACTACTAGCGTGGGGATAACAATATGTTTCATGTTGGTGTGCCGAACATGAACATCTTCCATCCATCTAGAGATGCGAGGCCTCTGTGACGTAGGTATTTAAAGGCCATAAGAAGCTAAGAGGATTTGTCATTACATCACTACCCAGCCAGCCGGTCACACAACATGCAGAAAAAGAATGAGAGTATACTGTATGAGAC
The DNA here is from genome assembly GCA_033238685.1 of Lates japonicus. Taxonomy (NCBI): domain Eukaryota; kingdom Metazoa; phylum Chordata; class Actinopteri; family Centropomidae; genus Lates; species Lates japonicus. The sequence goes on along the minus strand of BRZM01000026.1, from coordinate 1,436,413 downwards.
CGAGTGAGCCAGAAAAGATTTTTAAAAATGTTGCAGAGTTTCAGGGAAAGAGGATGTTAATGCAGCAGAGCGGGGACAACAGCTGGGTGTGTGGGCGTTGGGATCAATCAATGCACCGACAGTTGCTCCGGCTTGTTTGATTTATGCCATGCGAGTAAACAGCATCTCTGCCATGACTGTTTAACAAGGCTTTTCGGAGAGGACTGGCACCATTTGGCCCCTTGTGTATTCTGTGACAACCAAGTAGAGAATTTCCAGACTCTTACAATCAACTTGCTGTGCTGCAGGTCACTAAGTCCTCTGAGGGCACTGGCCTAGATCTATTCCAGGTAGGCTCAGTGAAGAGGTTCTGTGCACCTGGCTTGATGACCCATTTACTTTTTGCCCTTGGAGGCTTATGCTGAGCTAAAGGATCCACTTTTACTTCACTGGCGTGACTCTGGAGGAATGATGCAGATTAGGCTTTCAGAGTGTGTGTGTGTGAAATGAGCACCTGTGTGTATCCAGGCCTCTGCTGCATGCTAAAACTCACAGGCATGTGTTAGTGCCCAGAACAAACATGGCCAGGCACATTCCTCACCCTCTGCCTGCTCTACTTGCTCTCAGCCCCGCACAATTACTTTCACACAGCTAGCAAGGGACTTCCTTACTGAGCAAGTGCAAGGAGAGAGATAGGCAGAAAGCACCACAGGGACATCTTGAGAGGTAATAGACTCTACTCAACTTATTTTATGAACAAGTACCATTCTCTAAACCCTGTTACTCACCAGAATCAAAGCAGAAATCACGGGGCTCCTGTTTGATGGCCATGGGGTGGAAAGCAGCCTGACATGTAGGGCCCGGGGGTGGACCTGGGGGGCCCATGGTGGGAACACCCTGCTCGGTGTATCGTGGGTCGATGAGTTCTTGCTTGAAACCCTGGGGAGGCACAGCCACCAGCGGCTCTGACATCTGCCGGTGGTATGGTGGCCGCCCGTCACGTGGCAGACTGTTGTTGTTGTTGCTGGGAGGCTGGGGCATGAACTGGGGGCGCCCTTGACTCTCTGACGGGGGGAAAGGTAGACATGGCTCTGACATCTGCCTCTGGAACCTTAAGATGGAGAAGGAAGAGGCAAGACAATGTGATTAATGTAATATTTTTGAAAACGCTTGCAAAGACACTAAATGAACCACTGAAAGCAAAAGTCCCACAGATAATAGTGCTCACCTGTGCTCAGGTGTGAAGTTGTTAGCATCCTGGCTGATGGGTGCGCAGGGCACAGCGAAGGGCGGGCTGTGGCTGTGGACTGGGAGTGCTTGCTGGTTGGGAAGGCCTGCACTCGCTGTTATAGGCTGTTGTATGTGCACTGGACGCGGCCCTGGGGTCGGATTGGCTACATGGGGGTGAGGAGGGGGAGTCTGCTCGCTCAGTGGATGCGTTCCTGCTGTGCTGGTGGGGCCGCAAGGAGAGACTGGCGTCGAGGGGGGAGTTAATGGCTTGAACCCAGGAGTGGGCTTCCTGTCGCAGGCACTGTGAATGATGAGACGGAGCAAAGGTCGACACGAAAAGTCAGAACTCCTTTAATCTGAGAGGGATAATCAATACACTATCCAGTGGCTGCTGACATGCTCTTGGTGGACTACATACCTGTAGCTGTAAAGGCACTTCTCTCCGTAGGGCATGGGACTCCTGTCCTGGCGACAGGGAGAAAGCTCTTTGGAGCGAGTCAGCTCTCGTTTGATCTTGGCTGGTGGAGGGCCATGGAACATCACTAGATAGAAGGAGACATACAGAGAAACAACACAACTGAGCACATTGGATGAACTCCAGATATCACCTAATTGAAGCTATAAACAGAAGTGCAGCGGTTATCTTAACCACATTTGGAACTGATGGATAAATGGATGCATGGACAGTGTCTGTGTATTCCCCCAACTGACAGAGCCACTTAGCAGCTGTTTATCATCTGCCCTAATGATGGTCGACTCTGCGCTCTGAAAACAACCATCTATCCACTACTGTTAGTTAGCATGATACTAACTGCACTGTACACACAAAAGCTATCAAACTTCTCGTCTGATTCCCATTAGGGCAAGCAATATCAATTCCCATGAATCAGTGTGGCTGTAATCTAATGGCGGTGAATGATTTTCTTCTCCCGTGCTGTAACCATTAGACACTAGCTGCAGCTTTCTGCGTATCAGTGGCAGTTTCCGGGGCGCCACATAATAGCCAGGCAGAAACTAGATCCCTGGGCGCAGAGGAGCGGGAGCCAAATAAATCACCCGGGGTGCTGATGGACCTAAGCAGAGCTAACAATGGGCACGTGAGCTCTCCTGTGTGCACTGTGAAACCTAATGGCTCGAATGAGACTCCTCACACAGAGAGAAAAGTAAATAATGGGGAGATTAGGCGTCTTTTCTTACTCTGGACTGGTGCAAGTGGGTGGATTAACAAACAAGCACCGAACACAAACTCCTCTGCTGCACCATCTCAGTTGAATCATGCCCACAACTTCTCTCCTTTACATTTACAGTGCCCCTACATTCAAGCAAATTATATATAGTTGTTGTGGTCTGGGAAAGAGTGGTTTGCCATGTGATATCTTATGGACTGTAGCTTGTATCAGAAAATCTGGTTTTGGTGAATAAGCAACTTGTAAGCGAGAACAGCCAGCAGCCTGGCAACACGAGCGACTGCCAAACTCACTTCTCTGTATCTTACACATACCCACAACCACACAGTGTACTGACAGCACAAGGTCATGGACTACACGACAACAGCTCTTTACAGTGAGCTGGCTACATTCAAAAAATTTAAAAATCCAAACCTACATATGCATACAACTTTGGATTGGGCCCTCTATAAAAATACACACATGTCAATGCATCAACCTCAATAATATATTATGGCACTGCAGGCTAGTGGTCAGTTTGCAGCTCACTGTGCCACATTAACCAAGATTTAAAAGGCAGCCCTGACAAAGAGAGGCAGCAACCACACCCTGTCTCCACCTCCTACGCATCAGACGAAAACATAAACTCAGAAAGACAGAGGGGAGGGAGGGGGGCACATAAAATGCTCCATTGGGCATAATTCAAATATATCCCTCAGCTGCAGCCTAAAGGCGATGTGCAGATACAAACAGGAGGCTGTACGGAGCAGGTCTGGAGGACATGGTGCAGACAGTTCTAGGGAGCAGGACTGAAACAGGCAGTTCTGAAGCTGCCCTATCCACTGGAATCTAGCCCACTTCAGCAGCAGGGCCTGAGTGCGGGAAAGTGTGAAATCAGATTAGGAGCTTGGCTCATGTGATGCCCCATGCCAATCGGCTGATTAAACTCAAAATGGAGGAGAGGGAGGGAGGGAAGAGGGAGAGCAGCCTTTCCCAGAGCTGTATTCTGAAGACGAAGAATGGTGTTTGTCCTCGACAGGATGAAGAAATTCTTATAAAAGGAGAATTGACCTGGACATCTGGTCAGGGACAGTAATTCAAAAAGAATAGGAGCAATGTCCTCCAAGGAAAAATAAGCCCATTTAAGTCTTTTAGTGGTGAAAATCTCTGATGTGGTGCTGCTAAAACAGCTTGATTTTCAGCCTGAATTATCACTGTTCTCTGTCCAAAATCAGACAGGAACCAGTCTGGGCTCAAACATCGTAATCATGACCAGGGTTGACTGACATAAAAAAGGCAGTTTCAAAATCTGTTCAGGGGACACACACAGACTCACATAATCAGAGACGAACAACAGAAATCAAGTACTCACAGCTGTCCGACTGGAAATCTGGGACAAACTGTTCGTCGTCTGGCACCTGGGCTGTGAAGATACAGGAGAATGTCACGTGTGAGAAAAATCAAAAACCCGTCCCATTTTCATGAGCCCAAAAAACTGGGGATGAAGTGGTGAAACAATGGAAAGATAAAAAGATAAACAAGGAAAAAAGAGAAAATATACTGCTAGAAATTGGTTTATTGGGAATTTGAAAAAAATAATCTAACAGAAAAAGGAGAGAGTGACTAACTGCAAAAGCAAAGAGGGTCTTGGTCAGCAGTTTCTCATGCATAGGACTTTGCTCTTCTTGCTCTAATCACTAACTCAAAAATAGCAATATTTCACATTCTCATGAAGTTAATCTTTCATCTTAAAAGTTGCCCAATTTCAACATGTTCACCATTTAGAAACAAAGGTCCAAGAGATAAACACCACAAAACACACTCTCCAGTGACTGGTTGTTGTAGATGGTCTTTAAAAGTAAAACTAAATAATTCCATTATTTTGCATATGGCAGAGGGAACATTGGCAAACATGTCTAAAAAATGAAACTAAAATAACTGTATAGCTCACCTTCTGCAATCCAGATCTCTTGTAGCTGACTGAGGTCTTGGAAAAGCTCTGGAAATCAAAAATTCAAAGACACTGAGTACAGGGTTCAATCTAATTTCAAGTTAAAACGTTGTTATTATGGATGTACACCTGGTTCAATCACATCAGCGACATTACCTTCCGTGTCCTGGGCGAGTTCTGTGTCGACAAATTTCCTTTTCCTGTCGTTCAGAGGCCTGTTGTGAGATGGTTCCTCCACGTGAGACTTGTGCTGTTGGGAAGATGAGGAGATGTAGAAACGTCAGAACATAAACAGAAGATGTCACTGCCCTCCCGATGGACAATGCAGATGGTATTCAAGTGTACTATAACTGTACAGTGATCCACAGCCATGTTGCAGACCTGTGGGTTGAACATGTGAGGATGTGATGTGTGAAGCTGGCACATGTCCACTTACGCTGGGTGGGACCATAAATGGGACCTGCTGGTCATAGAATCCGTCCATGTTATCTAGGTGATTGGGGGGGCTTCAATATTGGGGGGAGGGGGAGGTGTTCGCTTTAAAGCGACAGCGCCTGGGTCACTTTGTGGGTCACTGAAAAACACAAGAGGGAACACAGCTTCAGTCACAAAATCAATGTCATAAGAAGCATCAACTATTGTAATAAAAAAAAATCACTTTATGTATGTATAACGTCATCAAAAGGGCTGAACTCAAACTCATTTTGTTGAAACTATGTTAGAAAGGCTTTTGCTGTAATCTGTGAAGCCACACAGTTGTGCTGGGCTTCACAATACAGCGATGTGTTTATGCTGCAGCACAACTGATGCTGCAAAAAGGCTGCCACCACCTTCTTTCAGCTCTTTATTTAACCAACAAACAGCTCTTTGAAATGCATCGCGCGGAGTAAGGGGAAGCTGCACAATGTAAACACACGGTCATTACGGAACACGCATGTAATACAGTTATATAAGCTGCGCTCACTGGCCATCTGTGGGCATTACTTGCCACTATAATCAGCTTGGAGACCTTGAGTAAAAGACTTGGAAAGAGGAGTCTAGTCCGTGGCTGCTCTGTAACGCAAAGCTTCCCAAACAAGAAAAGGGCCAGTCAAGGAGCTGATTAGTGTCTTATAGAGGCTTGACCCTTTTGTTGGGTGTTACAATTGGCTGAACCTGAACTCCCTGCTCCCATGTGTGTACCACAATTAAGTTAGAAACACTAGGAACAAAAAAAGTTCTCAACAGAGCATTAAGACGGTAGCACTGCCCTCTATTCTCACATCTCCCTTGGCAGAGTGATATGACTCACTCCTCTATCTCCTGTTAATGGATGACGAATAAAGGATAGCTGCTGGGCAATAATCACAGGCGCCAAGTAGAGCCCACAGTAAATGTCTTCATGTGGAGCTTACACTAATATAGCACACCAATCTGGAGTAGAAAGTTAACACTGACAATTTAATTTGCTCTACTGCGACCTACTACTCACACATAGTATCTCAACTTAGGCGAGTAAAATGTCTAACATGGAGGGTTTTTAAATGTAAGTATTTAAATATGACGTAAAGTTACTTTATTATAAAAAAAACAACTAGAGTAATGGCCTACTAACGTTATATGATAGCTGCGTCTACTACTAGAATATCAGAATTAGATTTAACCTTAAAAAAATAAAAATAAAATACAGTGCAAACACATTAAAAACTCAACAAAGTTTACCAAAAAATTACAGAAAGACTTTAATTTTCACTTCAGCTTCACAAGCGTATAAAAAGGTATCGAATGTCGAACTTGGACAGACCAACTTTTATCACGAAATTATGTAGTTCTAGGTAAAACTTTTGCGTCTCGGCCGAGGCTGGGGGGCCGCTGCAAGGGGAGGAAGATCATCCGCCCCCCCCCCCACCCCTCTCCTCCTCCCCTTCCCCGCCCTTCCCCCACCCATCCCTCCCTTGTTTTTCTCAATGAAGTGAAACTCGATCCGTGTGGAAACACGGAGGGAGGAAAAAAAATGGCCCGTCCATTCATAAAAAAAAAAAAAAAAAAAAAAAAAAACGCAAACAGACGCCTGGCCGCGCTGATAAGCCAAAGCCAATATCCACGCAGATAAATCAAGGACCAAACACAACACATGCTGGGCTTAAATACGACACACGCCGTCAATTTTAACAGATAGGAGGCGATTTAAAATGGTTGCCAAAGTAAATATCTTTAAATAAGATGGCGTTGCGTTCGTTTGTAGTATAAAAGAGCGTTAGGAAGATATCCAGCCACAATACGGCTTCGTAAAAGCAAGTTCTCGTCGAAAGAAATACTGCAGCTTACCTTGTTCGTGTGTATATACGACCTCAATATCGAAAGACTGCGGTAGAAATATCCACAAATTAAAAAAACAACGTGTCGATAGTCGTGTAGTCGTCTGCGCACTGATACACTGATGCGTCTCCTTCGACTCACAAAACTTGACTGAGCTTTTCGTTAATGGCCCGGTCGGTTTTCCCCTGGGCTCCAGCGGGCACGCAGAGACACGCGCTGATTAGTGGATCCGGCATGTCCGTTAAGCGAGTAGCCAATGGCGTCTCCGGAGCTCATGAATAATGCACGCGGCAGGGGCTGGCCAATCACGGCGCAACAGTGGCCTATATTTATGAATGGCTGGATTTCATTCACACTTTTTTCAGCCATCAATGCCAAGATGTGTTTATTAAAGGGCCAGCTGCAGTGGAAATATACCGAAAGACCCAAACCTACAGTCTTTAATGATACATGATTACACTATAAAAACAATAAATTGGATTGTAACTATACTACTGACAGTGGTGACACCTGACAGTGGTGAAAAGTAACTGAATACATTTACTTCAGCGCTGTACTTAAGTACAGTTTTTAGGTAGTTTACTTGACTAATTCCATTTTATGCAGTTTTATACTTCTCCTCCACTACAGTTCAGAGGGAATAGCCTACTGTACTTTTTACTCCACAACACGCAAGATTTAATTATTTAATTACTGATTAGACAATATATCTTATGTATTCATTTACCATTTCATGCATATGTTTATTACCCCTGCAGGCCATGTCACATGTGATAGGTGTATATAGTGTATATAGTTGTCATTCATCACTCACTCACTAAGTCTTGTTCCTCTACTTTTGAGCTGCTTTAACAAGTGAATTTCCCCTGTGGTGATCAATAAAGTTTCATCTCATCTAATTACTTTGCAGATGACTGTCCAAATTTTTAATTGCTCATTCATGTATCATGAAAAAAAAAGCAAACTGACAAGATTTACTTAATGCTGCTAATGAATGCAAGGTATGAGGTTTTGAACTGTGCTGCCATGGACTGTAAATATTATGACAGCCCAGTCATAGCCAGCAAACATGACTGTATCATCTGCATGCATTTAAAAACCTGCCACTAGCCGGCTTGAGCTTTTTCTATCTATTAGTCACATATATCACACATTTAAATCTATCAAAACACACACACAAAAATGCATTAGCAATGTTATTCACACACAGGATGATTAGTTTAATTGGTGTGGAGATTATCAGCCAGACCATCACTTTGGTCCAGAGCAAGATATCTGGGCAAATACAGTTCAGATTAGCATAAAATGTGGATTAGACACTGAAGGATAGTAATTAACTGTGGTGATGAGCTGACCTTTCATCTGGCAGCACTAGTTTCTAATCCTATTTCCACCGTTTTTATGCAGTGTGATCACTACTTCATACTGTTCATAGTTGTGTTGTACCTTGTTCTATTTGATTACTTGTCTCATCATACAAATGCATGTATTTATATATTAACAGGAGGAGTAGCCATTGCCTTAGGAACAGCTGATGGGGACACAAGAAAAAGAAAAGTACTTATCATTCACACTGTATATTTCTGTGTTTGTAATCTGTATCATAACATTAGGAGCCTTGGCAGGAGCAGGATCTAACTCTTCCTTCATGTTATATATTTCTCATATCTTCCAGGGGGGAATCCTGAATCAGTGTTTTTGGCCCAGAAGTTGATGTGATTACATATACTCAGTTTTAAAAATACTTGAATGTAACCTCTTCAAATCAAACTTTTCCCCATGTTTCTAAAATTGAAAAATTCCCAGAAAAAAGCACAGAGAACACGGCGGCAGCCCTCCGTAGCTTTGTTTAACCAACTCTTTGGTCTGTCATAATGTATCTCCAGAACCAATTGGTGGATAGTCATGTTTCTGATTGGTATGAAGATAATCTATTTCCATTTTTTTGGCCATCAACTTTTCTCTTCAAATAATCCTTAATATAAATAAATAATATCAAAAGGTCACCCTAGTACACAAGTTAGGCAGTGATGGAATGTACCTAAGTACATTTACTCAAGTACTGTACATAAATACATATGTGAGGTACTTGTCTTTTCTTTTAATGCTTCTTTATCCAACTCCACTATATTTCAGAGGGTAGTATTGTACTTTTTACTCCACTACAGTTATTTGACAGGTTTAGTTGCATTAGAAATGAACAAAGACCTTATAAAACATGATATGTTGTTGTAACTGAAACAAACCAATCAGAGAGAGCTGAAGTTGATTAACAGAAAATTTACTGAATACTTTAAAAAAAATAATTGTTATTTGGTCATTTCTCATGCAGGAATAACAAACATTTCATGGTTCCAGCCTTCCAGGCGTGAGGATTTTCTGGTTTTGCTTTTAATTATTTTAATCATTTTCAGTGGGATTTGAGGTCACTTTGGGCATTTCCCAGTGTTTTCTGAAACACAATCAGTTGATTAATCAAGAAAATAATTAGCTGATTAGTCCATTGTGATGAGATCATTAGATGTAGGTCTTACCTATGTAAGCAGCATTTCCATTGCATTATCTTTAGTATTTTTACAGTGCAGTCTTAGTATGTTTACTTGAGTAGAAGATCTGAATATTTCCTCCACCACTGAAGACAAGTCAGAACCTTATCAGTTAAATTTGCTGAAGACAATCATACTTCCCAGAGAATGAACTGTTGTGATTTTAATGAGATCATGAGCTTTCTTTGAGTGGCACCACATTTTAAGGCACGTTACTGTTGTGCCTTAAATAAAGGAACATGATCAATCCTGTTCATCTTATCAAACACCTTTGTAGCAACATGTTAAGACTTTTAATTTTCAAACTCTATATGTTAGACCAGCTTTGGCTGACTCATTGATGGGAGCTAAAACAGATCTGCTATGTGGTAAAGTACCTTCTTTCTTTAAAAATCACTGTTTTAAAATTCCAAACATAAAGCCTTCCCATGAAGTATTTGAGAAAATAAGATATCACCACACGTGTGTGTTTGCTCACAAATATTTGTGCCAAGGAACAGCTGTTGAAGCCCAAAGGTTAGAGGTCATAAATGAATACCCTTTGTCATAATCACCTCAGTCACCAAATAAGGAATTCCTCATATAAACTCTGTGTCACTGCAAACGTCACTCAGAGTATAAAACAAATTCCAGCAGCTGGTATGAAAACTATAATCCCCAGCAAATCCCTGCAGCCACGATGCAGAGATTATGAGCCGCTGCAGAGGCAATAATAGTGAGAACAGACAAACACACATCGTAGTTGTCACATAGGATACAGTGCTATCTTTGTTGGTCATAACAGAGGTCTAAGGCCAAAGGCAAACAGCTTGTCTTTCAGGGTATGGGCTCCACAAGGAGATGTAGCTCTGAAAAATGTGGAGGTGAGAGGGATAAAAATATCCACCATCAAATTCAATTGTACGTGTGTGAAGCATTAAATAGCAGAGGACATATCTCAGTGAGACTATTTCTAAAGCAACAGCCTGCAGGTCCACTGTATGGTGCACATCTTCATTGGTGCGGATGTGGTGGGTGGTCATTTGGAGGCGTGTGGAGAGTGAGCACATTGCGTTGCTGTTCTTACACTTTCCTTAAATAAATGTGCCATATGCAAAGGGTGACACGCTGCTTGTGTACATACCTCTCTCGCTCTGGATGACTGTGAGTGCGAGAGTGGGAGCTGTGAAGGCAGGGCAAGATTTAAGGCGCCAATTTCCTGTTCCCTCGAAGACTACTACTGTAGGTTAGTGTGACACTGACATAACGGCCAGGTCAGCAAGGCTGCCTGGGTGCAATGTGGGCTAATCCTGATACCAAGAATCCTTTACTAAGCCAGGTGAGAATGCTGCAAAAACAGTGGTGGAAGAAGACGACCTTTAACTTAAGTTAATAGCAATAAAACAGTGAGTAGATACTTACATGTAAATGTCACACACTTGACATTTTACTCAAAGTATGAAAGAATTAGCATCAATTTACTTAAAGTACCAAAAGTAATTTTATTTTTATTTCTGGATCATAATTATTGATGCATTAGTGTTCACTTTAATGTTGCAGCTGGTTAAAGTGGAACTGATTTCAATTACTATATTTGCTACCCCAGAGTTACTCCAGAGTTATCTTAACATAACCTGTAATAATATTAATATAGTTTGTATTATTAATCTGAAACTACAGAGTAACTAGTCACCAGAGTAGCAGTGGAAAAAGTACAGTATTTGCCTCTGAAATGTAGTGGAGTAGAAGAATAAAGTAGCATAAAATTGAAGTACTGAAGTAAGGTACAACTACTTCAAAGTTGAACTTAGAGTACTTAAGTAAATGTACTTAGTTACTTTCCATTATATTACATATAATATCTTCATCAGCTGATCAGTGTAGAAATTTCTGCACACTTTCAGGATTTTTTGTACATGTTAGTACAATACAACTCAACCACTGACTGTTCAGTTGGGGATCTGTATGTGTTTTGTTTGTAGCGGCTAACGTAGCCTGGAGCCTCTAGCCTTGAGCAAAGATGAAGAAGGCTATAAAGGTCTGGTGAGCTCACTTCTCTTTTTTTCATTTTCAAACAGACTTTCATGTGTTAAATCGGTGGAGTTCCCCTTTAAAAGCTCAAAGTTCAAAGTTCATTGTTGATATGACTGAAAGCTCCAGAACAGCTTCTGGTTTATCAACAGCCTTTTTCAAGGAAAAGAATGAACTTTTAACTTAAACATTTCAGCCAACATGGATGATGCTCAGAAAAATTCCCCACATCTGCAATTCCATGACAACTGGGTGACTCCACTGGCTGATGAAGATAATGTGATATGATCAAAAACAGCTACTGAATAGACCCTGCGGTGAGATTGTCCTTCAGTTTATCCCGACCTTCAGTCTCATCACAGCTAAAATAACAGCCACAGTGATGAAGCACAAGTGGGTGAGAGCATTACAGCTGAGAGTCTTGGCAGTCTGTCCCAGCTTGCAAAATGTCTGTCAAAATGCACATTTCAAAAAGAGTTAAAATGGGAAAGTAGTGCCTTTGGGCGCAGGATGCTCTCTCACTGAGGGACAAGATGTGACTCGCCTGCTATTAATAGCACTTTGGGAGATAATTCCTGCCTTGTTATCGTAGCAGCCGTACTCAACGAGCCTTGCCAAAGGCAGGCTCTTCTGAGGCTGCGAGTTGTATAACCATGCTTTCTTTTATTATCTCTCTCTTGTCTTATTCCCATTCTTAATTCAATGCCTCCTTCTTCTTTGACATTTTCTTTTTTCTTCCAATTCTCTGTCTTTCTCTCACTCTCTGCTTTCACCAGCTCTGCACGCGGCTACAAGCCAACAGATTGAGGACAAAAGGGCAAAAAGAAAAAATGACTGAGTGATGAGGAACACATTGTGTGTTCTCAGTTATTGTTCTCTTTGCTTTCATGTCTCAGATTTTAACTCAGTGAGACAAAACACACTTTAAAACTGATTTACACATGCATGTTTTAACAAGACTAAGTTATAGTCATGCTAGCAGCTCTGTGAGGCTTTACTTAACCACAGCAGCATTAAGCTCTGTTGGCTGAATAAATAGTTTGACAGACTATTTCTTGAAACAATATTAGAGCCTCAGCTCTCATACTGAAAACTTCACAGGAAGTTAGGCTGAGATTACATTTCTGATCACCATAATAACCACTTCAGGTACACGTGGTTACACCTGTGGGATAGTGGTTTCTGATCTCCCCCTATCACATCCGTTATGTTAGATCACTACCTTATCAAATTTAAAGAAACAATTGCCTGTCTTTGTTAGTACTGATGTATTTACCGTTGGACACATTGGTCCATCAGCTTTATCTGATCTTGATGAGTGATTACTGGTGGTCCTGGCTCCTTTCACTGCAGTGACAGGACCTGTGGAAGACTGTACCAGCAACTTCAACACAGCTCTGTCTAGTCTCCTTCATTCAGGTGCAACTCTCACCACCAAATATAGAAGGAAGTCTCCAATGGCATGAGTGTGTACTGAATTACAAGTATGCTCTGTCTGCTACTAGAGCAGTATGTCTCTCACTTAATTAGTAAAAATAAACATAATCCTAAATCTCTTTTTGACACTGTAGCCAAACTTTCTCAAAAGCAATAGTCTGTTAGCTGCTAGCCCTTTACAGCTCACGATGTCTTGGACTTTCTCTGCAGTCAAATGGATGAGATTAGACACAAAATTAATCCCTGGAATCAATGTCTAAGTTGGTGTTTCCTCTTCAACCCTTTGTGGGGTTTCCAAAGATCTCTGACTAATTTTGGAACATGCAATCCTAAATATAGTTTATCATTACTTATATTTTTGTACATTTTGCAGGTTTAACATTTAGTAAGTCACTAATATCACTAATAGACTGATAAGCAGCAACAACAAAACTTACAAAAAGCTCCTTTAACACAGATTTCCACACAAATGGATATATCAATACAACAAGGGCATTTTACAAACTGGCAATTAATTTTAATAAATAATTTGGCCTCTGGAAAATGTGATTTTTGAAGGTTATATTGCAGCTCTTGATTCAACACCAATACAGATGTTTTTTAGTGACTGAGTCACACATTACCAATATCTTTATTATCTAGGATTTTCCTTGAATTTTACTGATGCAGCCTGATTTAATATATTTCTAGTTTGAAACTAGCTACTCCAACAAGACTTTACCTACAAACTTAGCAACTAGTTGGTGCAAACCAGTTCTGAAGTAATGTATGTACTTCAATGGCCTACTTCAAATCCAACCAGGCTAAGCGAAAGTCCAAAAGCATCAAGACTGCTAGAGTCTATGGTTACTGATTTGTGTGATTAAAGAAAAAAGGGACAAAGTGCATATTCAACCTCTTGTGTTTATTTGGTAAAATGTTTAGTCCATCAAATTGTCAACAGCTAACAAACAGTGAGGGTGACATACTGTAGAGACAGACACAGGGCAGACTGCAGAGGCTGGACATATTGATTCCACAGCCTCTCTCATCCAATCAGGTCCTGGATAACACCGGGGACAGTCTGCCCTTGACCCTCTGTGGGCTGAGAGTCCCCCACCATACTGACCCTGAGGGCGGGGGGCAGAGGGCTCATATCACAGACACAGAGTTTATAAAACAGATAATTTGATTAACTGTCCTCTTGGTTACATACAGTAGATTTTTCCTACTCAGTAATAATCCCCTGAAGCTGTGTGATGATGTTGCTGTTGTGATATGTATGTATGTGATCTGTGACTCGACTTCTATGATTTGATGATTTTATGTACATGTAGAGCAACAAACACGCTGCTGGGCCTCTCTCTGCTGCATCTGTGCCTCTGATGTCACTCAATACCACTAATGAGTCCCAGGATGAGAGCGAGCTCACACTAGTCAGGACTGTAGAGCCACCTCTGCCTCAGAGGAGGGGCAAAGGGTGGGGGGAGGAGGCAGAGATAGCTCCACATGGGGGGAGCAGATGAAAACAGATGACTGTGACTATGATTCTGTTGATTAATGAAAGTGTGTGGTGGTAGCATTAAATCCCACTGGACACCAGATATTAAATATCATACAGTAACGTAGTATTCAAAAGAAAAGTTGGACATTTTGGGACATATGCATATTGGGGTTTTTTTTGAGAGAGAGTTTTTATTGCCATTGCCACTGTCATGTTTAGAAATGGAGTTGATCTTCTAATCCAACTTTCTATAAGAAAATAAATAAACATGTTTCCCCAAATGTCAATCTATATGTTGAACTTCTTTGAAAAAACAACTAATCTGGGTGACATATTGTATTTCTGGTGGATCTCTCCTGTGTGTCTGGTGATGCATTTTGTTTGTTCTTATGAATAATGTGACTGTTAGATAACATTATAACCCATAGAGATGTTTCCAGTGTGACTACAATATATGTCATCTGACAGAGAAAAATGTCTAAAACGTCACTGAGAGGCAGGTTTTAGTGAGTCCAAGGCCTTCTCTGCTGACTCATGCAAGGAGGAATCAAAGAAACACGTCCTCCGCCAACAGCAATTTGAGTAGCCTAAAGAGCAATGCAGCCACGTGCCATGTTGTGTTTTGTACATTAGACTCTCCTGTTTAGCAGTTGGAAACCTGTCTGGTAACTGGACATATAGCCCTCAGTGGAATGACAAGCTTGTTTTCCCTTTAGAGATAGTTGTCAAACTTCCTTCTCAGAAACAAGAAATCTTAGACTGAAAGAAAAGTAACCTGGGATGGTAGAAGTAGTAGACAAAAAATAAATAAATAAATAAATCCACCTCAGAACAAGATAGCCTCTGGAATGAACAGCACAGCCCAATATATCTGAGTGTCCAAGGGTGAATTTTTGTTTCGATTTTACTTAATTCAACAAATATCTAAAAAGTAAAGTAAAGCAAAACAATATAAAGGATGAGGATGAAATCCCATGACAAAACCAAATCAACATTATTTCCAGTTTAGCAAAAGTGTTGTACAGATGAATCCTCTTTGCCAAATACCTACTTTTTAAAACTGAAAACTATTAAAAACACATAAATGAGACACCCTGCACTGGGTGACATGTCTCTTCATTAGCATGAACATGGGCACTGTAGTTTTTGAGTCATTCCCGGGTACACCGTTCTGCTGCCGGATATACTCATTAGAGTACCAAATGTGTATTCATCCACAGCTGAAAATAGTCCCAGAGAAATTTAACATTCACTCCTGGTTATCTTTAAAGATTTATGTCTATGATAGAGTACTAGCCACGTTAAAAAAACTATTGAGACACAGAGTAACACATCATTGACTTTGGTCTTTTTTTCATGGGATTTGATTCCTTATCTTTAAAGAGAACTTGCTTCAGGAAACTCAACCTGCTGATAAAAACAGACACAGATATCACCTCCCTCGTTTGCTAATTAAGGTCAGTACTGGGGCAGTAAATCACATCAGTCCTTTACCACGATGGTAACCAATCTCTGCTGCTAACTGAGGGTTAGGATGAAACAGAAATGATTACTCTGGGTTGCCAAGTATCAATAACAGTGTCTGCTCTTTGTTTGTCTAAATGCTGTGGGTCAGCTGTTGACGATCAATATATTTGGTTACTCAAAATGTTGCTACAGATAATCGTGTTTTCTATGCGCTGTGACGTTTTCTGCTTTTTCAGTGTGAGCCCCGTGCAAAGCTGTGAGCACAGAGTGGGTCCATTTATTTGTTAAGGCAATTGATTACTTCAAAGGACAGGAATAGACATGAGTTGTGACACACATTGGAAATTAACTCTGTTCTGTGTGGGCATTCATATTGTGGCCCTTTGATCTGACAGTAAATCACAAATGGATGTTGTGATGGTAGAAACGTCATGTGGGAATTTTATACTTTCTTTCCTTTTTTTAAAAAATGTAACAAGACAGTGTCCCCGCAGTGCCTTTTTTTGAACATGCTACCAAAAAATTAAAATCACAACAAATAAATATATCAGATAAATGGAATTCTTAAGCAAAGAAATAAGTTTGAATAATCTGATTGACACTCCCCTTTTTTGTTCACTCTCCTTTTGTTTCAGCAGGCATGCGGTGAGATAAAATATTATAAACAAATATATACACTTGGTAATATAGCTGTCTCTATTCTTTCAATAAATGTAAAGTTACTGTAAACATGCACTCTTTTACCACTGAGTTCTCTTGGCGCCCAGGCTCCATTAGTGAGAAATAAAGGATTATGATATGCTGTATAACTTCTGACATTCCCACAGTGTTGTAGTATTAAATTTATGCCAATTATGTTAAATGACTTTACACGGATGTGAAGTGAAAGTGACCTATATCTAACCTTTCGGAGAAACCCAAAATCACATCAGAGTGGGGTGAATATCCACAGTGTATGAGGATAAACTGGACATCCTGTCTGTTTTCATGGGGCCTGGGTGCAAGAGTAATGACTCAGTGTGTTTTAAAGGGAATCAGGGTATAAAGGCATCAAAGCCTGACCCTACAGTGGAGCTCAGTTTGTACCGTCAGAACATCTCACCAGTCTCACTCTGCCCTGCGCCATTAATACACATATTTCAGCAGAGAGCAAGACAGTTTTCCACATGCCTAACTCACATTACATATACTGTAGATTTTCTCAGTTTCAACATTCACATGTTTACACTTTCTTCAAGTTTACATTTGACATTCTCTTCAAGTTCATATTTGACAAAATAATATCAACTCAAGGTCTATGAACTCACTTTTACTTTTTTCAGAACTTGCAACAAAAGCCTGATTGGTACTGGACTTTAGGTGGGAAAATTAAACAACAAATCATCTCAATTATCAAATATACACCTCAGAATTAGTTTTTGTTTTTTTTCTAAATAATTGTTATTAAGATATGTAACGACTGGGACATTTTGCAGTTGCACAAATAAATTAAGTTTACTAACTATGTAATGGAGGCACTGTTTTTAGCCGTGAATGGTTACTGAGATGGCAGTTTCACCACTTTGGTCCAGACTGAAATATCTTAACAACTATTCATTGCATTGATGATGTTGTACAGACATTCATGTCACCAGAGGATAAATCCCATTGAATCTGGTGATCCCCTGACTTTCCCTCCAGCACTACCATGACATTCAGATTTGTGGTTTTGAGTGAAATAGCTCAACAACTATGAATTGGATTGCCATGAAATTTTGCACAGACGTTCAGGTTCCTCTCAGGATGAATTATATGGTCAAAATTGTATGTGTATGTATGTTTTCTCTGCCCTGTTCTTCTTTCTTTTCTCTGTTATCATGTAACCAACAATTAGATTATTTGATGACACCTGGGCCAGATTTGATCAACTGACGAAGATCATGTGTTTCTGTCAAAAGCTTCAAAAACAGAGTAAGAGGACCTTGAGTTGAGATTATTTTGTCGTACATTCTGTAATTTTCGTCATCTTGTTTCTTCCAGGAGCAAGGAAGAAGCCAAACTGAGGAGGGAAGATGACAGACTGCTGAATTCAAATCTAATATAATCTGAATTAGACACAGTGGAAAACTGCCCCCAGAGAGTGACTGTAGCAGCTCTGCACGGTGAAGAATACTGATCTGAACCCCTCTAAGCTAAAAGTTCCACATTAATAACAATGATATATTAAAAACACATTTGTGTTTACAGTATATTTGAGCTACACCTACTCTCCAGAAATATACATATACTCTGTCTGCACATACTGTATAATATAATTTGCCATATTTGTGGGGACAGTAATATGGATACATTCTTTAGAGAACACTGAATTAAGCTCAATGCTCAACAGTTTCTGAATGATACTGTATATCTTCCACCCTCTGTGATGAAAACATAATTCCTCTTATTTTGTCCATTTCCTCTATTTAACACCTAATCTTTATTTGGTAGTTAAACAAACCATGAATGCATTAAAGCCACCCAGCGCCTTGCACTCTGACAGCTCACTTGACATTGTGGGTCGATGTTTGACACAGTAATTAGGCGTAGGGTTTCACTGGGGGAAAGATAGACCCTCCCTGAAATAGAGGGATAAATTTAGTTCCCCTGTCAATGCGCTGGTAAATAAAAAACCCCAGGGGCTCTGCTCTTGTACCCTTGATGGGATTTATTTCAATCCTTGACCCACTAGAGGTGTCCTATGGCGTACGGTGCACAGGAGCTGTTGTTGATTCAGTCTGGATGGTAGTGTTTGACTGCACCGATCACAGAGGGCAAATTAGTTTCTTAAGAAAGCAAGGATGAACTACATTGTCTCCAATCTCTACTTTCAATCTAGACCCTGATCAATTTATACAGTCATAACTGTGCACAAGTGGACAGGCACTTCCTCTGCCTGAAGTCTACAACCAGATCATCTACAGAGGCTGTAGATATGGTTTAAAGGATTTTTTTTGTAGGCCAGTGATGCTAAGGGGCTAAAATCATCCCTGTATGTTTCCACCCATTCCAGGCCACTGTTACGCCCCACTGCCATCAACCCACAAACAAAGTAAGTCAATAATGGATGAGGCTTTTCCACTCCACTCCTCTCCTCTCCACTCCTCGGGCTGTACCGTGTTGTCAGTCTGTGGGGAGGTCCTGGAGTGAGTGCTCTTACAAGCAACCGCTGTTTCATTATTCATACAGGTGTTTTAACCAAGAGGTGGATCTTACTCTATTTACTCACCGGCCTTGTAAAGAACCATGATTACTGCCACACCGCTCTCATTTAACCTTATTCTTCTCATTGTAGTGTGTTTAGAGGAGCGCTTTCTTTCTCCACTGGTTCATCGTACAACCTGCATCTTTTACCCTCTGTCTCCTCACTATTACTCTCTTCATGTCATTCAGGAAGGGAATCCCAGCAGCCAAACTTTTTGTGTTTAGCAGGCAGTGCAGTACTGGTATATGGCTAATTTTTTGGGGGGGTGGGGCAGGAAGTGGCTTGGACTGAGAGACTTGTGGCTGAGACTAAATCCATGGCTAGGACCTGGAGGTTTGGAGACAACACTAGAGGATGATGGTTACACAGGAATAGGCCGGTACTGTATACTTATAGTCTTTTCATTTTGGGTGCCATCACTGCAGGTTCCTTTGGGAATGAATTGTCTGTAGGCATCCCGAGTTTAGGAATGTTCCACTTGCAATCACAGATGTGATCCTGTAAATGAACTTCCCAGTTTCAAACTCCAACTTCAGAACAGTGTAGCAGTCATCTGATGGAGCTGCCTATACAGTGGGAGGCATGTGTGTGTGTATGTGTGCATATATGTACTGTAAATGCGCGTGTCTTTGTCTGCATGCGTGGGTCCTAGTCGCAGCTCCGGTTGCGTCTCTTGAAGAAAAAGAATGGCGTCTTCTGAGGTGGGCCCAGTAACATGGGGACCTGGTTTTTGTGTGTGATCTTGACCTGTAAGAATCAGATAGAGAAGATCATTAAAAAGGAATTACATGTGTACAGCAATCTGTTCTCAGTGTTTGTTTTTTTTTGTTTGTTTGTTTTTTTTTTTTGTTTTTTTTGTGACAAATTTACTAGCTGCACAGTCATCACTTCCTGGCTTTTCACAGCTGACAAAATCAGTCACTGTGATCTTGCAAATAACCCACATAACGCAACAAAAAGCTCTCTACCTTCCACCTCCATGAAGGTTTACTATAACAAAATGAAATGGTTGAAATGCTTTGAGGATGAATAGAAGATAGCTGATTTCTTCTTTTATATGAAGAATATAGCCAGGCCATGATATTTGATGGAATGACGGTGTAGGAGGTTGAGGCTGGGGGTGTGCAGAGGAGGAAGATGAACAAAAGAGCAGGGAAATGAGCCAAGACAGGACAAAAGCTGAGTAACGCTCAGCTTGGTCCGGCATTCTGCTGACTTCATCAGTTGTCAAGGATAAGCAGCTGTCCATGCGCATCCAGGAGATGCTTAGAAGACAAACACAGTGACGCCTGGTACAGTTTTTACAGATGATCGGGCTACATCCAAATGGCCTTAATTCTCCAATAATACTAGCTCTGGCTTGATACCTACCACAGCACTGACATTACACGTCCCAGTAGCCAGTCTTTGTAGCTGGGGTCTGTCTGCCAAAACCTGTGTTTTAATGCATCAAACTCCTAACCCCTACCTCAAAGGAGGCAGACACATGTGGTGGGTTCAGGTACAGACTCAGCCATTTTTTCTGCCCTCCAAGGTGTGGCCCCAGGTCTGGTTGCCCTGATGTGGGCAAGTTCACTCCTCTCTGACACCACCTACGCTTAGTGATCTTTAAACTACTCTACGTTTGGCCCCCGACCTAAGATTTGCTTTGGGAGAAACTCACCATGAGCTACATGGTGTAAAACACACACATGGTATGTTTAACATTAGGACTGCGATGGCACAGGGGAGGTGCCATAGCAAAAAACCCCCAGGCAACTACTCTGCCTTTAGTATTGTGTGTTATGTGGTTTTGATTCAAAACATGTCTTCCCAAAACTAAACTGAAGCCTGTGAACTTGGTTGGTAGGGGCCTCAGGCCAAAACTCACTGTACAGGGGGGCTGCATCCAGGGCTCGCCATCAATCTGCATGGGCAGCCGTCTGGACGTCCTGTGAGGAGAGAGCAGAGGGATGAGCAGGAGAGGTAGGGGGAAAGCAGAGAGAGAGAGAGAGGGAGGGAGATAGAGGGAGGGGGAGAGAGGATAGGGTGGGGTTGGAGGTTATGAAGGTCAGATCACACACACCTCAGAGGCATGAGAGGCCTGTTCACACTGTCCCAGGACAGGGTCAAACACTGCACCCTTTGTTCCCATGAGACCCATTCCCAGACAGGCCCCCACTATTTAAACTCACAGACCCACTGTATATATACACACACACAGAAGTATAGACACACACATACACACACACAGTCAAAGTTGGTTTAAGACTTTCATGCATGCCTCTGCGGCTACAGAAACACAGTATGGGAGAATGAGTGTGATGAATGCTCTTTTAATTCTGGTCTAGGAAAATATTAGGGGCTGTTTGCTGAACAAGTGAGCGAACAACTTGTAAATGTCACTGCTTTGGTACAGTAACAGGCGTACTGTGGATGTTAAATTGGCCGAATCTTGCAAGAGCAACAAAAACATCGGAATTAAAACCACTTTCTTTGAATAAAAAAGCGTCAAAACCTAGATGTGGCTACAGCACGCTTGGATATCTTTGACAGAATTTAATTGAACCTGAACGCAGGATCAAATACCAAACCTATCTCCTAGAAATTATGTTTCTATACAACTAAACTGCAGCAGCAAATATGTAAATGCTGGCTGTATTATATGAAGAGGCAACATATTTTTTGAATGAACGACTCTCTGTCAATCTGAGCCTGCCTGTGGCAAAAATAAGCACATTAGTGGATAATTATCCACTAAAGTGGATAATTACCTACTGGATTACATTGTAGAAGCTGTGTAACAGTTGCCAGGTACATTCTTGCTTAATATTGCACTGATTCCAAAGATTTTTGTCTCTATCAATCATTCACACCCAAAAATATTGGAAAATAACACCCAGGTTCAAAAATACCAGAGTTATGCTCTCTCTCTGTCAATTTGCATTTTATTTTCATTATATGCATTTAATTTCATTTTTATGTATTGTTTTGTTAATGTTGTTCTGATACTTTTCTTCAAATATCAAACAGATCCAAAAATGCCAAAACAAATCATCTACAAATAAAAACAAAAGAGAGAGAGAATTAACACTAAACAGCTACAGCTGATATTTGCCAAAAGATTGTCATTTTAACAGATGGCAGTGACAGACAACAGCAGCTCTCTACCTGAATGTTATTGGTCTTTGGTAATAAAAAAAATGAAGGAGGTGTAAGAATTTTTTTTGCCTCAGAGTTTAGAGAATCCATGTATTTTGCCGACTGAATCAGAATATATCAGAACTCCACAGACAGATTATTTCTCGTCCTGTGACTGTGAGTCAGTCCTCTGCTCCAACAGCTCACTTAGTGAAGCATGAAGTTGAAATATATAATTTAATAGGTACATGTGTGTTATTGTTTGGACACTGCAGGGATTTTAGCCTTCAAATGCACAAAAACACTCAAAAGGGATACATTTTTGATCATATGTATAGAATGGTGGTGGATTCAGTTTGTGCAGTTTCCAGCTGGTTGACTAAGAGGAAGAAAAAAGGAGGAGAAGGCAGGGTGAAGGGAAGGACGAAGAACAGAGATCAGAAGGTGACAGGAGGGAGGAGGAGGATGGATTAAATGTGAGAAAAGATGGAGAGGAAGCAGCTGAGAGGCAGGAGGTTCTGACCTAATGGTGACACTGGCACACTGAGCCAGTCTGCGTCCCGCACTCTTCAGTCCAGTGTAGATCTGTCCCATCTCTATTGCCCCTTCCAGGCCAACCACCTCCAGCAGCTGGTCACTGAAGTCTGGATGGAGAAGGTTGCAGAGAGAGTGTGAGCAATACAACTTTTATACACACCAAATTTTAAAAAGTATTTCAACCAAAAATAAATCATCAGGACCTAAGAAGGTACCTTAATGTATTTGTTTACACTGTTCAAATACATTAGGGCATATTTACCTGCAATAACTGATTTGGGCTTTTTTTTTTTTTTTTTTTTGTCTGGGGGTGGGGGGGTTCCTTGTGGGCAGTAGAAACACAACATTGACATATCAACTTTTAAGATGATGCAGTAAACTTATCAGTAGACAGTTGCTTATTTACACATCCAGCAGTTACAGACCAACATAGCATTCATTTGTCATCAGATTTTTGGCCACTGATGAATTCAAGTCCAACATTTTACTCTCTTTTAGCTCTGTGTTTGGTCTCCACCACCTCCTGACAGAAATATCTGGCTCTTCAGCTGCTAAATGCTCCACTATGTTCACCAGCTGCTCTCTGACTGTGCTTGTCTGCTGTTTGCTGCTGAACAGGTAGTGGACAATAGATTTTTAGAGTTTTTTTCCTTTTAAAACAAAAGTCCCTTTCCACCAGTGCAAACACTGGTGCTAGTTCTGTGCCGGTGCCAGTGTTGGCACAGAGTTGGTTCAGCTTCTAAGAACTTAGCATTAACAGCCTTCTATGAACTGGTTTGCTTTTTCATTTCATTATGTCACTGTATATTTTGTATATGTGTCTACTTTCCTAGCAACACTGGCACCAAGCACTAAAGCAGTAGTGGACTACATCGTCTCTTTACAAGTGTTACTCCTGGCTTTAAAAAATGTGGTCACAAAGTTTTAGTTTATTGCTGGTTACGATAGTCCTGCTCCCAGCCACTGATGTCTTGGTTGTCTCTTACTGCAGGGTTCTGCCTCCAGAGCTGGAGAGTCTCCTGCTGCTCCCATGATCCAGCTCAACCCATGATGCGACAATAATTAAAACATTTACTAGTGTTATTGATAGTGTTAGTGCTATTAATGTACTATTGTTTGTTATTATTATTCCTTTAGCTGTAATAATAATTATTACTATTATTATTATTATTACTACTACTATTTACATTTTGACTTAGTCTGTGTATTTGCAAGGTTGTCTTTCTCCTACCCCATTCCCCCACCCCCCTCTCTTTCTGTCTAAACCCAACCGGTCGAGGCAGATGGCCGCCCACCTTGAGTCCGGTTCTGCTCGAGGTTTCTGCCTCTTAAAAGGAAGTTTTTCCTTGCCACAGTCGCCTAGTGCTTGCTCATGGTGGGATCTGTTGGGTTTCTCTCTGTAAATTTTATAAGATAAAGAGTACGGTCTATACCTGCTCTATATGTACAGTGCCTCGAGATAACTTCTGTTGTGAATTGGCGTTATATAAATAAAATTGACTTGACTTGACTTGACTTGGTTCTAGACCAGCAAAGTGCTGGTGCTACTCTTGAACCAGTTTCCCTGGCAGAGGGCCAGTTCTTTAGTTTGAGATTATGCAGCAGCCCTTGAACTGCCTTGGTGTAAAACTTGTATTTTAGTAAAGTTATGGTCTGGACAGATAAACAATGAGCTAAAACTCATTATAAAGCCCCTTAAAACCAGAACGAGTGACAGATTCAGGTGCTAATTCTCTGCAGGTCCATCACTATGAGTGATCCCTTTCTCATCACCACACTGTTTTCACATTGTCATTTGATTTGGGTGTTGCTATAAAAATATTGATTACAGCTGCTTTATGTACAGGGCAGTAAAACAAACTCTCACAGCAAGTCTTTAACATTTTCAAAGACTACAGAGATAAACTGTGACAGTCATTTAAAGACACTGTATTTGCATGGTTTTAACCACAGGGAAGCAAACACATGCTCACCTTTATATAAGAAAAAAGAAGAAATAACAACAGCAGAGCAGAGGAGTTCACTGTAATTTTGAGAGTGTCAAACCGTGACAAACAGACTGTGCCTCCTCATTATGTTCTCTTCTATGAATTTCCTTTTGTAATCTGGCTGTGTTTGAAAAGCGTAATGCCTAACAGTCAATATTTACAGACATGATCTTAAAGGTCAGTGATGATGTCATCTGACATTTCATTTTCAATACACTTTAGCTCATAATGTAAGTAACCTGAATAATTGAGAAATGATGTGTTTGTGTGGCCCCTGCAGCTTCACAGGTTTTACAAATGCTTTGCGAAATGAATTATTAGAGAGAATTGTGAGAAATGTTTCTGGCTTCACAGCCAGTGTGATAATTTGTGAGGCGCTATGGCAGAATCAAATCTCATACTCGCTCATACAACTGTGTTGGTGGCAAACACTAATTAACTGCGGTCGTGTGCAGATCACATCTTATCCAAACAGGAAAAGATGTGACAGGAACCAAGCTGGATGAGTTGACGATCCAGACTTTTATTTTGACGAATGCTATTCTATTTTCTAATGCTTTTATTCTTGGCTTTAGTAGGTTTTATCAGGGTTTTATCATTACTCTTATTATTCTGATCATTGGACAGTGTGGTCTGGCACTGGACACAAAAATAGACCCTGAATTGAGTCAAATCATTGGCTACAGTGGCTGCTCTGTAACCTGTTCTCCATGGCTAATCATGCAGGTTAGTGTGGAGCTCTGAGAGTTGATTAACTTATTCAGGCAGGCAGGCTGGTGCCAGCTGAACACCTAAACATATTCCAGTCCTTTCTCATGCATGCAAAAAGCAGTGGGCTTCCCCTGACAAGCTTTCTTTCTTCGCTCAGTACTGACTCACAGACGTCTTAAAATGTCAAACAGAGACTGACAATGACTTTTCTCAAAGTTCCCATCCATTAAATCTGCAAACTCTGCAGCCTGTGGAGGTGTTTTTGATGATTACATGTTCCTAACCTTAATGCTAAAAAGAAAAAGTACAGAGAAAATATAACACGAAGGCAGTGAATTTACTTCATTTAAAGGCTTGAGCAGAGTTTGTTTCAGTGCAGCAGGAGAAAAGAAAGAGAGTTTGAGAGGCACCCAGGGAACTGGTCAAACCATTCCCTGAGGGTCTCAATCCTCCATCCAGCCCAGACAAGCTACAACTGGCAGCGCTGCCTGTTGTGACTGGAGCTACAGGCTGCAGGTCTGTCTGCCTGTTGCAGTGTAAACAATGTTAATAATTTCCCAACGTCGTCAGACCTCACTCACTCTGTTGGCTTTGTTTCAAGCTGCAAACAGGAACAGTGTTGTGTGTGTTTTTTGCTTTGCTCTGGAGAGGAAGTCTGATGCAACACAGGGCTCAGGACAAGGCTGACTCATGACTTTTCACATTCAGAAGGATTAAAGAAGAAAGGTGTGTAAACAATGTGACATAAGCACAGAGAGAGTTTAAATGATGTTCTGGTATCCTGTGCTTATTCCTTGAAGAAGTACTTTTGCACACTGTTACTGTTAGAAACACGTACGAGTTTGTTGCCAATCGATTTTTGAATCATAAACCCTGATTTTAAATTCCTTTCCTCATTAATTTGGAAAATGAGGTGTTCTCTCTTCATCAGTTATTCTCTCTGTGGTCAAAATAAAACATTCTATAGCAGCTTGGTAACTTAAGTTCTTACATAAAGGGGGACATGCAGTTTGGGAAGGCTCACATTTAGAAAAGCGTGAGTGTGGACTTGCATGTGTGGCATTTGAAAAGTGCTGCCATTTCGTGCCTATGATCAAGGTTTATATGGGAATAAAGTTGTAGCTACTGAGTCAGTGGCACTCTTTAATATTTCATATGACAATTCAAAAGAAAATGTCAGAGCAGAGTAAGGAACAAACATTTTAAAATCACTCACAAAGGCTGCACTTCAGTTTTGTCAGTCTGCTTAAGAATTAAATGCTCGGGGCACATGTATTAGTACAGAAGAACTTGTAGGGAGATTAATATATATATAAAAAAGAAAACTCCTTTTAAAATGTTAGAATTATGGCTTGATGGAACTGTTTCATATTCACAGACACATATTACATTAACTAGAAGTCTGAAGAGTTGTTTGCAAGTGCATGTATATAAAGACCATTACTGTAACATTTTACTTTTACGTCACATTCATGTGCTCCTTAGGTGGTTACATTTCCCTAGTCGGGAAGTCCGTCTTCCATCAGTTTGTTCACATGCTTTTAAGTTGGAATGTGAAAATAAAAAACAAAGAAAACCACAAAGAAGAAGTGCTGTATTTTATCACGCAGAGTGCTTAAACAACACATTGATAGCTGTCACTCTACGTGGACAACTAACTAACAGTTACAACCTAACACCATATTACACATTAAATGTTAGAAACAAAATTGATATGCAAATGATAAATGGTGTTTAAAAGATTTCTCCACATTGACAAGTATAAAACTATAATCAGATATTTTAAAAAAGTCCACAAAACACTGGAACCAGCCTATCAAATGCAGTTTTTAATTGTAGAATTAACTCACACCATATTCCTAACAATCCCCAAATTCACAGAAAAAATACACAGGATATGATCTCAGTGTCCAAAATGACCGATCACATGAGCATTATCCTGCGTCAGATACAGAAATTATGCCTCATCCTTATACTGCATGCTGCTGCACAGACACAGACACATATTCACCATATGCATCTCTCTGGTCTCTGCAGAGCTTTCCAGGAAATAATTATAATAGGATTGGACATCCATTAAGAAAAAAACTGGACAGTTGGAGACTAAGGGATCAAGAAGGGAGGGGGGCTAACGACACAATGGATACACATGACAGATGGGAATTAAAAGGAAGGCTGGATGTAAAGATGGATGCAGTCTGTCATTTGCTGCAGTTGACAACTAGGGAGAGTGTGAGTCTATGCAAGCTGTAATGTGGTCATACAGTTGTAGGTTTGAAGAAAGAAGAGTTAAAAATTTCCAGTGAGTGTTGACATGTCCTATTTTAAGATTTTAAAGCAGTACTATTCATATACCGCTTGCCTTTCCTGTTGTACTATCAAATATATAAATCCCCCTCCTTCGCACGCCCACCTATACACCTCTACTTCCTCCAAACACCAAATATGGGCATGCCGTCCTGCCCGTGCCCCAGTGTGTGAGCCTGATGGCAGAGTAGCCCACTGTGCTGGTTCTCACCTCAGCCATGATTCCTGCCTCATCAGATCTCTGCGCTTTTGACTCTCAGGCAACCAGCACTGTTACTTCTCAGTGAGGTAGAGCTAAGAATAGAATAGAACAGCCTCTTACATAACGCAGCCATGGTGCATTCTGGGATGGGATGGCACTGGTTTGCCAAGCAGCGGGCAGCAAGAATCGTTACTGCTGTGCTGCACTATTTTCCTCTGCTGTGCAGGCAATCTGAAGTCATTCTGGATTCATCTATTATTTTAAACAGTATCATGTTTATATAGTTCACATTCATCTACATTTTTCAAAAATATCTTTTGATAAATTGATATTGAAACAAGATATATACGTTCTTTACTTTTATTAATGACAATCTGCCACTACTTTGATTATCTAGTAATCATTCAAGCAATTTTTCCAAAAAAATAGAAAGAAAGAAAAAAGAAAATTACAAAAAAAAAACCCTGTTTTGAGCCTCTCTAAAATGAAATTTTAATTTATTTTTAAAGATGTCATCTTGATTTTGGACATGAGACTGAGAAACTGGGATCGACATTTTCACTGTTTTCTGAAAGACTTGTTTGAAAAAATGGGGGTTGTATTACATTTGAGGATTGGACAATTATGTATCCATATCATCAGATATTCTTTTTGAATGGAGAGATTGGTGTGTTATGGCATGCTTGGAGCCTTAATGCTTGGCTAGAGAGTTTCTGCTAGTCCATTCACAGTATGTCTGTCTGATATAAAAATGTTAATGAAGTCTGATTAAACCTACAAGAGTCTCTTATGGGTCCTGTTTCACTGACACAGAGGAAATAAATTCCTTACATCTGTCAAGTAGCCAGCGATTAACTGGCGTCACTGAATGTCAAGCTCAAAAAGACTATTAGGAAAAATGATTCTGACTGCCTCAGGAGCCTGACAAGGGACTGTGATTATGTGACAAGCAGACTTTAACAAGACAAACAAAACATTTAACGAGAGACAGGGCTTCAAGGAGGAGGACTCTTGTCTCCTTGGACTCTGTGGACTCTCTGGGAAACTTCCCCCAACAGGACTAATCTGAAAGTTTTTCTATCTTCAGACAAGTGATTTTTCAAAAACTGGCGTTTGTCATCATGTTCATATTATCACCCTGAATATAAGACGATCCTGTCTATAAAGGTCATCAAACATTATTCAAACAGGAGGAAATAGTGACTTTGTTGGGGCCCATTTTCAATCACAGATTAACACACTTTTGAGGCTCTAGCAAGTTTTCACAAAACCATGACAGACTATGTGGGGCTGATTCAAAGTAAACTGGTCATCATAATCAGTGGTGGAGAACGTATTCAGATCCTTTACTTCAGTAAAAATATTAATACAGCAGTGTAAGAATACTCCATTATGAGTAAAAGTCCTGCATGAAAAAGTTTAAGAAAAAGCACAGAAAAGTATTAAAGTACATATTAAAGTACTAGTATGTCAGTCTAGCACTGGGTCAGACATCATTAGATGATTAATACTAAAGCATCAGTGTGTCAGCAGCATGTTACTGTTGTAGCTGCTGGAGGTGGAGTTTGTTTTAGAAACAGGGACACCAGATAAATCTGAGGGGTCATCAGATGATTTGATGATTTGATTTTTGCTGAGATATTGGATCATTTGAACATTTATTGAAATAAAACCATGTGAGAAGTTTAGAGAGAAAAAAACACTGGAGATTTAAACAACAGAAGTTGTAAACCACTGGTTTAATCTTTAGGAATAAGTAACTAAAGCTGCTAAAATAAATGTAGTGGAGTGGAAGTATAAAGCAGCATACAATTTAAATGCTCATGTAAAGTGCAAATATCAGAGTATTTTACACAACCTGAGTAAATGTACTTAGTTACTTACAACAGATTTATGGCACAGAGTAACTTATAATACTTCATAGTAGGATGACAATAGTTTAAATATTAAAAATATAGACTATCATTACTCTTAGCCTTTAAATTATTTTAAATTCACTGATGAGTTATTTATAACAAGCCTTCAATTAGACACTGAAAGATGAATTATAAATCCCCCTGAGGAATAGCTGCAGCTTTCATTGTGCATCAGCTCGAGGTGTCGGGCTATAATTATAAGCAGGCATATTTGTGTATCCTTCCTCCACCCACTTGCCCTCCCTCCCTCTCTCTCTCCCTCCCTCCCCCAGCCGGCCTGTTATTGTCTCAGGGTGGTCAGAGTCATGGCAGATGGTCAAGAGGAACTGCAACTCACCTCGCCAGCTCCAACGGAGGTAAAGGTATGGGGGAGAGCACTTGGCCATTTGACAAAGAACACTATGTTACTATGATACAGTATAAAAATACACCACACGCACCATGTTGCTGAATTCTTGCAAGGACTGTTTTTTTTCCTCAGATGGGAGAAAACAATCATGGGAAAGAACACATCATAGTCCTGTTAAGTTTTTAAAGAAAATTTCTCATGTCATCTTTTCCATTCCCATCCTGTTTGAAAGTGGCTGGCCTCTGTAAGTGCTGCCACTCATTAACTTTGAGTAAATGTATCACTGGAAGGTCGTCCACTCTCCCACCATCCACTGAGAGCGACTCAGCAGCTTCATACAACAACTATTTCCAGCCACACACACACACACATACACCGGGGGGAATCAGTAATTATAGTCATTGTTTCTGTTGTGTGAGAAGAAAATGGGCTATGGACTCGGGATGTGATCAGCCTAAAATAGCCTTCACGCTGTGTCACAGTTTGACTGTTGGGGTGGGGTGGGGTTGGTATCTGGGGAGGCTGGGAGGGAGGATGAAACAGCAAGGTGAGGAGGGGGAAATGCTTGGGGTGGACATGGTGTGTGGAAGAGAACAAGGAGGAGGGTGGGGTGGGGTGTAGAGAATGTTTGGACAAGCAGGAGAGAAAACAAATGAGTCATGAATGAGAGACAGAACATACCTGAAATAACAGGTTTTTCTAAAACACAGCACCAGTGTGTACTGCCAGTGTTGTGCAAGTTATCTGAAACCCAATTAATGGCTAAAAAATGGATTTACACTACTCACTAATTACCCATCAGGGCGAGCAATAAGCTATAAGCTCCACTAAAGGTGCTTTCCACAGCTCCAGTAGATATTATGGTTTAATAAGCTGGACTGTATTTACATCCATAGCTACAGTAGCTTCGCCTGTGACTCTTAATCGATTACTTTATCTCAGGAACAAGTAGGAAGGAATCAATTACATTCAATTTAACCCCAAATAAACATTTTGGGCTTAGCTGGTTTTGCTGTTTTTCAGGAGTTAGATGGAGAGCTGACAAGATACAGCACAGACACAGTATGTATGTGACTTATTCTTAAAAAAATGAATAAAATGATTAATGATTGTCAGAGCAGCGGTTGATTCATCCTTGTTACTTGACTAATCAATTAATTGATTAATTCTTGGTGTTTTCGCTGTTTTCAGCTTTCCTAATAATGATTTCTTTCGTTCCTACTGTTTAGTCTTCACACTGTCACCTGGTTTTAGTATTGTATTGTCCATCTGAATTTTCTAAAGTTGAATTTGTGACCCCTTGACAAAAAGGGCTGCCCAGCCTCAGTGGGGTTTACTGGTTAAATAAAGGCTAAATAAATAAACAGTACACATTGATTGTAATAGGTCACAAGCCCAAAAAGGTCGGGAACCCTGTTTACACTATTTGTTGGCTGAAAAGTGTTCCAGAGTGATGTGAACACTGTACACTGTGCACTCACAGTCCTCACTCCTGTCAACTGAACAAGTCAGAATTCTCCTTTACTCCCACATTTCAGTCTCTAGAGTGCTGCAGCCACATCCACTTTATTTCTGTGCATCCTCCAGCTACATCCACTGCAGGAAGCTGGAGGAAATCTGATCCAGGAGCAGGGGAGGAAATAAACAGGGTGGGGAGAGATGGTACAAGAGATAAAAAGCTGAGGAGGAGCAGTGATGGATGGGCTGACACCGGGCCTTCAGACGTGAATCCTGTTCTCAGCAGCTCGCCCTCGCTGTGACTCTCTGCACCTCTGACTGGTGAGTCTGTCTGCACCCAGCTGACAGCCGTGACCTTTGGACCCCACTTCACCTAAAGTCAGACCGGTGACTTTTTTTCTCTGCTCACGGCACACTTGTAAATGTCCACTATAAGGTTTTGTTCCATTTAGTCTGTAATTTATACTCCATGACGCTAGAAACAGTAGGTACTCTGAATGATTAGGACACAGGGAAGCACATTACTTAGATGCACTGGGTTTGAATACAAATGCTTTCAACAAACTAACAGGTCGAGGCGGTGGTACTCCAGAAGCTCCTGTGCCCCAAGTAGGTAAAATTACTGTTTCTGTCCATGGAGTCTGTAATGGTAAAACAAGAAGGATCTTACTTTAACAAATCCTAGAGTTATCCTTAATAAATAGTTTGTATTATACTCACAATGTAGTTATACATGATATATAAGCCTATTAATGCATCTGTCCACAACTATAGCTCCTGCAGGGCACGGGTTGGTGCATAATCAGAAAATCAGGCTAATGAATAAAAAATACTGCAACAACACTTCAATCTGCTCATAACTACTATGTAAGCAGATATAATTAAACCATTTATTAAATGTTTATATATTGTTGTTTTGCTATTGCTTATACATGCTGAATAGGCAGACTTAAGTAAAGAATTACTGAAAAGAAAGTGGTGTGTGGAGTAAAATAACAAATAGAACTTGAGTTTCATGGTACATTTTGTGATCCAAACAGAGTCTGGGCCATCAAATAAACACAGACAGACACACCCACACACACACAGCTGCTGTGCAGGGTTGTACATTGAGGTTTGGGGTGAATAAACATGGACTGCAGTGCTGCGGTATTTGATTTAAGTCTAAATAACGCAAAGCAAAAATTCACTGCATCCAGTCTAATTCACAGCAGATTAGCAGGACCTTTCCTCCAGTTTAAAAGACTGACATTTAAACCATAGGTACAAGATGTGATGTTTAAATTCCCCAATGAGACACATGATTCTGTTACAGTTATAGACTGTCTCTCAGTGTCCGTCTCACTTGTCATTTCTGTCCATGGTGAACAAAACCAGAACAGAAACACAGTGACCAGAGGACTGAAGCTCAGCACCGAGGTCACAAGTGCCCGGGCTTCTTTCTACCTCTCTCTGGGTATCCTATTGATTGTATTATCTGCAGTAAATGGATTTAAAAGCTTTAGTTTATTGTGCCAGAGAAAGCAACTGCTATAAATAACAGTCGTGGTGATAAACATGCAGGCATGTATTCACGACAGACACACTAGTACATACACACACTGAGGCGCTAGAGATTCAGAGGCACAT